>JAIOTZ010001755.1:0-29039 GCA_023374045.1 Limonium bicolor
GCTCTTGGAGTTTTGAGAAGATAGGAATGAAGAGCTTGATGAGAGGAGAGATTGGTGGTCTTAGAATTTGATTTGGACAAGTGAGCAAGATTTTACAAGAGGTCAAAGTGGGAGTTCTAATGGTGGTAGTGGTATTACCGAGAGAGAGCAAAGAAGAGAGGTAGAAGATGGTGTTTGGAAACCGTGGGAATGAAGGAAAGAAATGAGAATGAGATAGGATTTGCTTTTAAGAAGATATTTATGCTTATAAAGTAAAAGTAAGTTTACTTAGTTGCTTTACTTACTTATTACATTAACTAGAGAGTGGTGAGTCACCACACTTATAAAAACCGGCCCCCTTTTTAGTATGAGGGTTTTAGTCTTTGTTTGTCAATTTAATTACTTAATACAACATATGTTATAAACTAGCTTATAAAAATCACTATTCACCTAAACAAGGCACTTAGAAGTGAAATTTTTGATTTCCCATTAATATAGCCACCCAAATGTGATACTATATAGTACACATATATTTTAAGAGTAATGATGGACATTTAGCCACTCAAAACTCATTTACAAGACAATTTTTCAAAAATGTGCTTTAAGACTTCTTAAAGCACATTTTGTGTTTTAACTTGTTTTCAAGCTTGGTTTTCTTTGGTAATTGGTTTAATATGTTCATTAGTGTATAAATGAGGTCTTGGTAAGCTCATTAGGCCTTCCCAAGTTTATCCCAAGCTTAGAGCACATTTTGGCTCTTATTGACTTTAAAGCACATTTGTGTTTCCTTTTGTTTAAATTTGTTTACTAAGGTTTCTAAGACTCTTTTTAGTCTTATTACACCCTATTAGGTGTTTAAACAACATAACTAGGTTTGGGGTATTTCAATCTACCCCCCTTAAAAGAACTTTGTCCCCAAAGTTCATACTTCCCACATATCTTATATATTAGAACATGAGAACACATATCAACACACACTTCCATAAACACTAATAACATCTTTACATCATATCGGACACATGGTCCAAACAACAAAACATCACAACATCATTCAGACTCAGCGGTCTGTAACATTAACAACATGACAATACAACACAGACAATGTATTCAAATACATGTCATACACATAACCGAAACGGCTCTACCCCACCTTATTAAATAGGGGTACGCCCCGTACCCTATACATACAACACTAAGAAGTAAACAACGACGGGTACTTCGCCTTCATCTTATCTTCCAGCTCCCAAGTGGCCTCCTCAACGTCCTGGTTAGACCAGAGGACCTTCACCAGTCTCACAGACTTATGGCGAGTGTCTCGAGTCTTAGTGTCCAGAATCCGTACCGGAGTCTCCACTGATCGCATGGTCGGCTCTAAAGTTAGCCTTTCAGGCTGAAGCACATGAGACGGATGAGACATATACTTCTTCAACTGGGACACATGAAATACATCATGTACCTTGCCCAGCTCGGCGGGTAAGTCAAGTCTATAAGCTACCGGGCCGATCCGCTCCGTCACAACATAAGGCCCCACATATTTTGGGCTCAACTTGCCTTTCTGGCCAAAACGAAACACTCCCTTCATGGGGGATACTCTCAAAAATACCTGATCGCCCACGGCGAACTCCAGGTCACGTCGGCGCACATCTGCGTACGACTTCTGTCTATCCTGAGCTGCTTTCATATTAGCCCTGATCTGGCGAACTTCTGCCTGAACTTGCTCAAGATACTCTGGTCCTATAATGACCGTCTCACTCGACTCATCCCAGCATAATGGCGTGCGGCATGGTCTACCGTACAATGCCTGGAAGGGAGACATCTTGATCGATGCATGATAACTGTTGTTGTAACTAAACTCGATCAGATGTAACTTATCAATCCAGCTGGTCTGAAAGTCAAGTGCACATGCACGTAGCATATCCTCAAGTGTCTGGATGGTGCGCTCACTCTGACCATCGGTCTGTGGGTGAAACGCCGTACTCAATTTCAGTTCGTACCCAATGCCTCTCGTGTAGACTTCCAATATCTGGATAGGAATCTGGTATCTCTGTCAGATACAATCGTCTTTGGTACACCATGATGTCTTACAATTTCTTATCGAATAGTTCTGCCAATCTTGCCACTTTCCAGGTGTCCTTCATCGGAATGAATCGAGACACCTTGGTCAGTCGGTCTACACAACCCAAATCATATTCAGACCTCCCCTTGTAGGCGGAAGCCCTACCACAAAGTCCATAGATATGTCATGGAACTTCCACTCCGGCACTGGCATTGGCTGCACCATACCACCAGGCCGTCGGTGCTCAAACTTGACCTTCTGACAAGTGAGACACCTCAACACATAGTCATTCACATCCTTTTTCATTCCAGCCCACCAGAAATATCTTTTCATACCTTTATACATCTTTGAAGCTCCGGGGTGAATCGAAGTAGTAAACAATGGGATTCACTCAATATGCGCTCCTTCAACTCAGCGCTACCCTGGGTATACACAACCGGCCATTAAGCCTAATCAGGTCATCATCGTGGAGTCTGAAGTCGTACTTCTGACCCTCGAATGTGCCATCAATAAGCTTCTGTCTAATCTCCACCATGTACTGATCCGTCATCTGAGCACTCCGCACCTCTTCAACCAAGCCAGTATGAGAGACTAGCGAATGGAGAGAGTGTGCTCGGCGACTCAATGCGTCAGCTACCACATTTGCCTTACCCTCCTTGTACTGTAAATTGATGTCATAATCATTCAGAAATTCAACCCACCTTCTTTGCCTCATGTTCAACTCTTTCTGAGTGAACAAGTATTTCAACTCTTGTGGTCAGAATAAATCGTCACACTTACCCCATACAAGTGATGTCGCCATATCTTCAGTGCGAAGACAATGGCCCCCAATTCTAAGTCGTGGGTAGGGTAGTTCTCCTCATGCTTCTTCAGCTGTCGGGAGGCGTAAGCCACGACCTTCCCGTGTTGCATCAACACACAACCCATACCCCTGCCTGATGCGTCGCAATAGACCTCAAAACCATCTGGACCGTCTGGTAATGTCAGAACCGGTGCAGATGTCAGAGCATCCTTGAGACTCGTGAAAGCCCTCTCACAGTCGACTGTCCACTCGAATGGTGCATCCTTTTTCATCAAGGAAGTCATCGGCTTCGAGACACTGGAGAAGTCCTTCACAAATCTCCTATAGTAACCTGCCAGACCGAGGAAGCTCCTGATGTCGGTAACTGTCTTCGGCCTAGGCCAGGTGCGCACTGCATCTATCTTTGCCGGATCAACAGCGATCCCGGCCTCAGAAATCACATGTCCAAGGAAGGATACTTGGTTCAACCAAAATTCACACTTAGAAAATTTAGCATACAGCTGATTCTTTCTCAATGTCTGCAATACATCTCTCAGGTGGCTTTCATGCTCACCTCTCGATTTCGAATACACAAGTATGTCATCGATGAAGACTACCACTGATTTGTCCAACTGATCTTGGAACAAACGGTTCATTAAGTCCATGAACTTTGCTGGTGCATTTGACAAGCCAAACGGCATAACTGTGAACTCATAATGCCCATACCTAGTTCTGAAAGCTGTCTTTTCGATATCACTGTCACGGATGGCAATCTGGTGGTATCCGGAACGTAGGTCTATCTTGGAGAATACTGATGCTCCCCTCAGCTGATCAAATAGATCGTCGATGCGTGGTAAGGGGTAACGGTTCTTCACCGTAACAGCATTCAGCTCCCGATAATCAATACATAGGCGGAGGCTACCGTCCTTCTTCTTCACGAAGAGGACCGGCGCTCCCCATGGTGAAACACTAGGGCGGATAAAGCCCTTGTCGAGTAGGTCTCTCAGCTGCTCCTTGAGCTCTGTCATCTCTGCTGGAGCCATACGGTAAGGTGCTTTCGCAATGGGTCCGGTGCCCGGAACTAGATCAATCTCAAACTCAACCTCTCGTGCTGGCGGCATGCCCGGCAGTTCCTTAGGAATACATCAGGAAACTCCGACACTACCACTACCGGCACATCTGGGCTAAACTCAGGGTCTCTCTCTATGTCCTGGACATAGCAGAGGTATACATCACTCCCTCGTCGTAACTCGTGATACATAGCCATGGCGGTGATGATCTGAGTCGAAGGCTCCCTGGGCCTCTGGCGGTAAGATATGGTAACCCCAGATGGACTCCGAAGAAGCAGTCGATGCTCGGCACACAGGATTCTGCCCTTGTGCCGCTCCAACCAGTTCATCCCGACAATCACATCAAAGCCTAGTCCGTCGAACTCTATCAAGTCGATCGGAAACTCTTCACCCCTGATTTTACAATAGCACCTCGGTAGTAGCGGGTACATGGATCCGCTCTTTCGACGGGAGAGTAACCGAAGTCTGGCATCTCTTCACCATCTAACCCCAGCCTCTTCGCAAATGATAGCGAAATGAATGTGTGTGAGGCTCCAGAGTCGAACAAGATCGATGCATCCACGCCATTCACTGGAAAGGTACCGGTGAGGATTGTGCCGCTCTTGCCGGCTTCTGCCTTATTGCAGACACTCAGTATACCTCCCGTTCCGAGTGCACAGCCTAATTCATTGGCAAACTAATAAGTATTGGGTAACAACACGGTTTATATGCTTCAAACAACTCCACTTTATTCATTAACACACTCTTTTTACACACATTCATTGGCTTATACTGTCGCCATGATTCACACTTACAACATCCTTAATACATACTGGTTTTATCACATAATTATACAAGGCTTAAAACTGTCTGAAGGTCAAATTCAAACGTCCGGGTTTCATGTGTGTGGCATTGATCACTGCCGACGGTGCGGTATTCAGTTTGATCTTTCTGATGCCATGGTATAGCATCCTTGATTGCCCACCCATGATTAGTACATCTCCCGATTTCAGCAGTAGCTTCTTTGCGAGGTCAGCACGCTTCTGCTCGCCATACACAAACACTGCGGTATCACCAATGGACCAAGACACCACGGGTACTCCCTTACTTAGAGACTCGGGTGACTCGTCCTTGTCTTGGTGTATACCTAACCGTCCACCTTTCTGGTAGAAGTTCACAATACATAGATCTGCTTTCACACTTGGAATTGATTCCGTTTCAACTTGCTGAGCAATTCCCACGGCGTGGTTAACGACCGCGTGGAACTCCTCTGGTATACTTGGTACTGTTGCTCCATCTTCAGCTCGCACTTCTTGATATGACTTGGTGTAAGGGTTCCAGTCCTTACCCATGCACATCATCTTCAATTGCATCCTTGCTCCGTTCGGGTATTCGGGTGTGTGTAACCCCTCCTGGTTTTGCTCCAAGTTCGTCGCATCGTCTGATGATATGGATTTGTGCCTCCGGTGTCAGGTATCCATTTAAAAGTATCATACCTGGCTGGATGACCTGACATTGCTCCAATGGAAAGTCGGTGATGTTGATGGTGGTTTCTTCAGGGTTTGGTGTGGGTGGGATTGGATAACATATATTGAAGTTTCCTTTAAGTTTAGAGTACTCTAATTAGGTAAATCTCACACTATACTTTATTTATTTACTCACATGGTTGTTCATTTAAACTCACTCACACACACATGCATGAAATGCGGTATGCAGACACTTATTACATTCAACAGTTTAGGCGGTACCTGGTCTAGAAGAGGGCCCTGGCGCCTCAGACCGGTCCACCACATTCAGGGTGGCCTTGTTGGACCCCGACCCCTTCCCCTTCTGGGACTCTGTACCTCTGATCTGGGGGTGGCTGGTTTGCCGTCTTCTGGCCATCGGTGGTCGTAGTGGCCTTACCCTTCCATTGCCCCTTGGGCCTGTAGTTCTACTGTTCGGGTTCTGCCAGCATTCGTGATCGCGGTGACCCATCTTCTTACAGTATCGGCACTGAACATCGTTACCCTTGCAGTCCTTGCCGGGGTGGTCTCCGTTGCACCACTTGCAGTAATAGTGGCGCTCCGGTCCAGAGCCCGTGCTAGCTGCTATCACAATACACAATCAATACTTTTTCCACAACTTATCAACATATACTCTAACTTATCACACAGGATTAGACAATTACCCTTAGGTGGGTAAGAACGTAGGGGCTTGGCCGCATACGCATAGGTGAGCTGCAGAGGCTCCTCAGTGGTGGTCTGGGTCTGGCCCTTGCCACCCTGTTGCTGTCCTTTCTGGGACTGGGGGTATGATTTCTTCTTCTTCCTCCCCCCCACTGCCCTTGCGTGCCTTGGCCCTCGTTCTGAGCCTTGCGCTTGAGCGCACTCTCCTCGTCCCTCAGACGGACGGTGATCTCCACAATAGCAGCGGCATGATAGCACTCCTATATTTAGGGTGTCAGTTATGCCCCGCCAAATAAACTCACAACACATTAACACATCGTACACACTTATTCACATTACACTGTAGTTCCTTTACCTGCAAGGTGGTATATCCAGTAGGCCCCATGCCGTAGCGTAGGCGATAGTTCAGTCCGTTGTAGAAACGGTTCACAAGGATCCGGTCTGAGTAACCCAGATCCGGTAGCAGGTGGATAAGTCCGATGAAGGCTGAGTAGTACTCATCTACCGTCATCTTATCCCCTTGTCTCAGATTGTCCAACTCCAGGCGCTTGGCCTCTTGCACATGTATAGGGTAGTATTTGGCTCGCAGCAGAGCCGTGTACTCCCTCCACTGAAACGTCGGGTCAGCAACTCTACCCTCGCGCACAAGCTTCCACCAGTTTTGTGCCGAGCCCTTCAAGTAGTAAGCAGCAAGTCGTACCTTGACCTGCTCAGGTGGTGCTAGGGTTTCGAAGGCGGTCTCCATTTCGGAGATGTACGCCTCGAGCTTACGGGGATCGGTCTCCCCACTGAATGAGGGCGGCCTCAGATCAGCCAACGCCTTGACCCAATTGGTCTCTCGTGGCGGTGGTGGTGGTGGCTTGAACTCCGGGCTGTTGCCCTTGCTGTATAGCAGCAACTAAATCGGGTACCAGCTGGGCTACGGCGGCTGCAACTGCCTCAGCCATAGTCTGTGCCGTAGTATCATCGCCCTGGTCACCCATACCTCCAGTACCGCGCCCGCGGCCTCTCCCTCGTGGTCTACCTGCCATCTGAATTCATATGAACATCTCATTAGCATTATGCTTGCACACTTATCGGTCCAACGATTGTAACGCTTCCCGATAATAAGGTATCTCCACACTTAGTTAGTGGTCAACCTTTCCAAATCTGTTCACTTAGGTATCTGTAGTTAGGTTTCCTAACTCGGTATATCCCTAAGCTCGGTATTCTAGTCATCAGAGCGATACTTCGCTCTGATACCACTTTTTGTAACACCCCTACTACGCACAACACATTACTTGGAATCGCAGCGGAAATAAACAACTAAACAGTAACTAAACGAATGGTGCTACAATGCCGTCAACCACCCACGTGGCTAACAAGGCTGAATAAATACAATTGTACCGGTCTGATGATCAGACTCCCGAGCATAGAACTAATAACCATATATATACATCAACATAATACCGAGTGTTTACATAATCCTTCACTGTATACCGTCACTGTAACCATCATAACAAGTATATAATACGCCACGGGAGCACAGGCGCATCCCGGGCAAACATCCAAAAGTACTCCAAAGTAACTACACCCTAGGATCTAGAGCCACTCCGCTTCTTCGATCCTCATCTGCAGTATAAAGAAATATGGATCCCCCGAGGGGTCAGCAACCCTTGGCTGGCATGGTTAACGCGCAGCCCATCGACTACCGGAATGCGCGCAACTATTTGTCATGATGACATGGTATTTATTTTAAAACACACAACACATACATATATAACATAACATGGGTATTGTACACATCATAACACACATCACAAACATACAATTCCTTTTAGGAAGAGAACCAACACAGTTAGTCCCCATTGAGAGCTTAGAGAATGTTGCCATGCTCATACTTAGCTCGTTACATAACTCGTTACCGTCCGGTTAGATTGAACGGTTACTTAACACAAGGTGCCTCGGATATAGTGATCCAAGCACACCGAAATAACACATAGTATGCCCCTGTGGCCCGACGTGAGTCAGTAAAATAGCCTTGGTTAAGCTAAAGGGAAGGTTAGAAACCAAATTGGAAACTTAACCATAACATACAGAGAGAATCGAACCGGTTATGACATCGACTCCCATACTCACACGCGTGGCCGGAACAGACCGGACTCCTCACTTCCCCCGTTACCCCTGTTAGTTGTAGTTCATCATTGAACTCAACAAACAATCCACAATAATAGGTCAAGTCTTGTTAGACACACACAAGGAAGAGAGAGTCATACTTAACAACATAATGATATTTAACAACTGTAAACTCTTTACATGGTTTAATCTTACAAGGTCATAAACACACAGAAAAACAAACAACACACAAGCCGGTGTAAACCGGTAGGCAACAGACTGCAAGAAAACCATACCTTGGTCCTTGCCTCGACGATTTCCACCTTGAGAGAATCCTATACACATTAGTAACGTCGGTTAATTATTTATTTAACTTCAAACTTACTAAGTATTCACATGATTGTATGACATGTTTTAATGTCTATCTTACCCTAGGTTACCTTCATTATACACCCTAGGGTTAACTACATAGTCACATTCTTTTCTGTTTTTTTTTTTTAAGTTTTTAGGTCCGACCGGACTTGCCGACCGGACTTGTCCATGTCCGGTCGATTCCAGAGAGTTTTCCTCCCCTTCGGAAATTTAGCCCGACCGGACTTGCCAAGTCCGGTCCTATGTCCGGTCGATTCCAGTAACTCAATCCGTACACAATTACAAGCCCGACCGACCTTGCAAGTCCGGTCCCCAAGGTCGGTCCATTCCAGAAGCCAATTCTCGCAGGGTAAACTGGGCCCGACCCGAACTTGCAAGTCCGGTCGCAAGTCGGTCTGCCCAAATCTTTGTTTTCCTTTTACATTCAACTCCAAACTTCACCCCATATACCTAGTACCCCCTAACCTCTTTTGGGCACTTCAAACACACCTTAAGACATCCTTAAACACTCATAAAACTCATTTCTAATTCCTTAAGCCTTTACTTATTCTTCACAAAATTCCTAACACTTACAATGTTTATCCTAGTTTTTCAAGTGGTGTTTCAACCTAGATAACTACTATCCCAAAAGCTTTCTCCTTATTTTAACATCATCTCTCCAAGCATCATCTCTCACAACTAATTCCTTATATCCATCTTGAAACTCTTTTTTCCAAGTGTACACTTCTCCTTATTTTACCAAAGTTTGCCTAGGTATTTACCTAAGTCCCAAAGTGACTTTGGTACTTACTAAATCTCAAGATCATGCCTAAGTCCTTATTACACTCTAGAGTACTTCCTAGTTCATCAAAATTCCTTTAAAACATCTTGAACTCCTTTGCATTTTCTAAATTTCGACATAGTTTCTCCTAGCATTTTGTTACACAACTTAGCACATTATTTCATCATTAAACATCCTAGAACACTAAGAACACTTTCTTACACACTTCACACACCAAATTCACACTACATCACAATATAGTGCATAATTAAATTGCATGGCACTTAGGCCCTTAAATGCATGGCTCTTAGGCCCTTAAAGTGCTTAAATCATAAACACTGAATTTCCACAATATATATGCCTTTAACCTGCGATTACATACAACAAGACATATGTTATTTTACTAGTCTCCTTGAGAACATTTACTAGGTCATTTACCATTTGCTCTTTAGGTAGTTTTAATAAGCATTATAGGCTCATTTCTCCTAAGGCATTAAACAACATTAAGTTAGTAGATTTACCTCTTTTTCCAAACACTTCCTTCTTGTTTCCTTACAAAACCGTATGGTATTTTGATTCCTTGTCAAGTTCTAGACAATATACAAACATTATAATGAGTATTCAAGCTATGAGCTTCATCTCATTGTAAACCCTAATTTTGCATTGTTTCAAAAACATTAATGTAGTTGTTTTACCTTGATCTTTGAAGAGAGTTTGAATATATAACAAGAGAGGACTCCACCTAGTCCATGAAGAGTTGAAATGAAGCTAGAACAAAGTCACACAAAGAGCTATATCAATGTGTATTTTCGGTCAAGGTAAGAACATGGAGGAAACATGATTTTTCTTTGAGATTCCTTACCTAGAAGCAAAGGAGATCAACAATATGTCAAAAGACAAGCTCAAGCTCCTTCAATGGTGGAACACCTTGGCACCGAAATGGGGCTCTTGGAGTTTTGAGAAGATAGGAATGAAGAGCTTGATGAGAGGAAGAGATTGGTGGTCTTAGAATTTGATTTGGACAAGTGAGCAAGATTTTACAAGAGGTCAAAGTGGGAGTTCTAATGGTGGTATGTGGTATTTTCCGAGAGAGATCAAAGAAGGAGGTAGAAGATGGTGTTTGGAAACCGTGGGAATGAAGGAAACAAATGAGAATGAGATAGGATTTGCTTTTAAGAAGATATTTATGCTTATAAAGTAAAAGTAAGTTTACTTAGTTTGCTTTACTTACTTATTACATTAACTAGAGAGTGGTGAGTCACCACACTTATAAAAACCGGCCCCCTTTTTTAGTATGAGGGTATTTTAGTCTTTGTTTGTCAATTTAATTACTTAATACAACATATGTTATAAACTAGCTTATAAAAATCACTATTCACCTAAACAAGGCACTTAGAAGTGAAAATTTTGATTTCCCATTAATATAGCCACCCAAATGTGATACTATATAGTACACATATATATTTAAGAGTAATGATGGACATTTAGCCACTCAAAACTCATTTACAAGACAATTTTTCAAAAATGTGCTTTAAGACTTCTTAAAGCACATTTTGTGTTTTAACTTGTTTTCAAGCTTGGTTTTCCTTGGTAATTGGTTTAATATGTTCATTAGTGTATAAATGAGGTCTTGGTAAGCTCATTAGGCCTTACCCAAGTTTATCCCAAGCTTAGAGCACATTTTGGCTCTTATTGACTTTAAAGCACATTTGTGTTTCCTTTTGTTTAAATTTGTTTACTAAGGTTTCTAAGACTCTTTTTAGTCTTATTACACCCTATTTAGGTGTTTAAACAACATAACTAGGTTTGGGGTATTTCATTGTTGCTAATGTGTTACTACCTTAAGTGTGTATGATACTATGATGTAATGTGGTGTGTTGTACTGCTTTATTATAGCATGTAAATTGACTTAATAATATTCGACCAAGTAGTCGTGTGGCCCGGTAACATACGAGCTACACACGTTCATACTCAGCGTAGTTTGCTGAGTCCTTTACACCCAATTTTTTTCCAGGTATTGTGCCGGACGATAACGGAGCGTAGGCGAGATGGCTACCATGGGGGTAGTCCATCAGGGCATGATTTTTAAGTTTGTAGTAGTATGGGTAATATATGGGTTGATACTAAACCCGAGATGTAATTCTTAGTTTATGATTTGGGAATTTTGTTGTAGACACTCGGTAATTGGGAATTGTACTATGTATTGTTTATGAGTTTGTATTGAGGGCTGTTTCCAGTCATGTAGACCGTAACTCGATGTTGGTAGTATGGTTGTGTCAACCACGTGGGTGGTTGGCGTCTGTGACACCCGGATGGAGTCTACTCCGCTGGATAGTTGTCTTGTAATATGTCGAGGAACGTTGTCTGTATTGTTGGATGTTTACTCGGGGGTGTTACAGAAAGTGGTATCAGAGCGTAGTTACGCTCTGATGAGTGGAACAGAGAAGTACCGAGTATAGGAAAACCTGGAATTAGGAATTCTGACAGTGAGTCAAGGGTTGGGGTAGTACGTGAGGCGCGTTAGTTAGGGTTCTTCCCCAGTAATACTGGATGCCTAACAAATACCTACACCCAACCTTCACATCCTTAATTGTCTCTTAAATTCAGAGAAAGAACGCCAGAGAGGTAGAAAGCCTCCTCTTACTCGGGGAAACCCGATCTGGCATTTACTAAATGTTATACAATCAACCCGAGAAGAAAAGACTATACTATACTTTAGGCGTTTACCATAAGGATAATACCCGTAGAGGGACCAATTTAGCGACAACTTGGGTCGACATGCTTAGCAGTCGAAAGGGCCCTACCTCACAAAAAAAAGGACCGAAATACCCCAAAATTTATGTAATAAATAAAGCTCAAATAAGCAATTAATTAAGCTAAGGATGGTATTGAGATAAATACTGCAATTCGAACATCTGAGAGGGTAAGTTAAGGAAACCTCTCGTAAAACAATGAAATAAGAGAATATAGTTCAAGACGAAATTACACCATAAAATTGGTACAACCTATAATGCTTGACGAAGCATGACACAATGTTACACACTAAAGTATAATGTTAAGGAATTCAATAAATTCCCTGCTTCTTCTTACGTTCCTCCTCATTCTCTGACGTAACAAATTTTCTAAGACACCAACTACAGTTCCCTAAGAAAAACACATTGGTAAAGGGATCATAAAAAGAACTCTCGAACCTTGTAAATAGCCATTACCATGGGGCACTAGTTACCCACCCGAACACAAATCAAACAGATAGGAAATGGCAATGAATAATGCCACTATTGCAACACAATCCCTCCAAACACACTACATATTCAGGGACTCTAAACAGGATTTACCAAATCATATATATATACCAATGTACATACATACATACCTGAAAAGACAAGTCACCAATAAAACCCAAGGAGTAAACGGGTTCAATTAAAGAAGGTTATGATTAGTAAATCAACCACACCTAACTAGAGTTAACAATACAACTCAACGATCAAAAATAAATATTGAGACCATGTAGCGAATGAACACATATACATACCCAAATAGTATGAGGATTGGAGTGAGAAGAACTTATAATTCAAGAAAATATAGATTGGAGGGAACACCCATATGAAGATGTATATAAATCAAGGGATCATTATAAAATAAATACGACCTCGAACCTTATGATACATGAGTATGTATTTATGCACACACCTAGAGGTGTATACAGTTGGAGAACTTGAACAGTTAATTCAAAGACTTAGACTTGGGCATTAGTCCATAAATTGTTTGCCAGGTGACTAGAAACGAATGTGATAAGAACTCAAGTTTGACTAATAAACTGATTGTTTAAATCGGACGTGCAAGGTTGAACTTGACCCTGGCCAGGTCAAGGGACACTACGCACAAATTGGGGTGAAAAGGTAGTCTGACACTTATGTTGATCATGTTAGTGTTGGATGATTCTCGAAACCTCCTACAAGTGGACACATGAACTACAGATCGGTGGAAATATTAAAAATCAAGATTAAGAAATTACCAAGAAAGCGAGGTTGATGTGGATAATACGAGCTTGTAAAATCCATTGATACATAATTCGAAACTTTGAGGGTAAAACATGGGTACACAATTATGTGAAGACTTGAGATGATGTGGGGTTACTTATGACCTAAAAAAAATACCACATAAAATACATACTATCGCAATCAAGTGCAATATGTAACCGGTAGTAGTCAAACAGTTTACAATCATAGGAACTTCTTACACATATAATTCGGTAAACTTCTGACTGAAACTAATTGAAGTCAACCAGCAGTGTCAATGCCATAATTGGACTGAGAAATATAGGAACTAGAATGCTCAATGAGAATTAGACATCTTGAACCAAAGTTCAAGGATGGTATAATAGGGATTACGTGGGCGTAATCCATTTTTAAGGGGGGTAGGCGCGCTGCGTTTTTAGGTTGCGTTTACCGTGTTATTACTCGTTGATGGATTGTTTTGATTGCATGGTGGTTATGAATGAAGGACTCGTCCTTTTGATTGTATATGAGTACAATATATGAGAATTATTGGTACGTTAAAATATTAGGGAGAACTTGGTGAAGCCATAGATATGGCGTGGTGCTTATAAGCACAAATGGTGAAATAGAACTGTGGACCTTGGTTGGAAATTGACTATGTGTATTTCTACAACCACACGTTGGTAGGTAGGTCTGTGTGGATGAATTGTGCAGAATTGTGTGTGTACTGATTGGTACTTTGTGCTATGAATGAATGTTGTGTACCTGTGATTTATACCTCAGCATGTTAAATATACATTGCTATGAGAACTTGTGTGTGAAGCCACTAAGGCGGCATAGTGCGTATAAGCACTGAGAATTACAATATAGGAGACTTGATTCTTTGGGTTATCGTGAATGAATATGGGGATTGATCCCTAGGATTAACAAGAATGGAAAAACACAAGTAAAGGGAGTAAGACTTCGGGACGAAGTCTATTTTAAGGGGGGTAAGTTGAAACACCCCTAAACGAATTAAATGCATAAAATCATAAACGCGAAGAGATCATCCGGTCGCGTTTCATAAGCCGGACGTATAATAATGTACGAACAATTGAACTTGGTATACACATGTAACATTACATATTAATACGGTCACGTACTTATACATGTACGTATAGGAAAATATGCATACATAACGTCGCAATATTACAACGTTGTATCTAATAAATATTAACGTCACGTAGGTACATATAACTAGAACGCGACAAAACGAATGGGGTGTATATATATATACATATACGTATATGTAACTAACAACGTAACAAAAATAAAGTGGTCACGTACACAACTAATAACGCCATATGTTATATGGTCACACATACATATAAAGAGACATGTATTAGTAGCTGTTACAAAAAAAAAGAAATGAGCAAACATGCTCTAGCCGGGATTCAAAACCCGTACCTCTCGTATAACTTATAAACACCTTAACCGGTTGAGCTAAGCTCGAATTCAATAACAAAGACTAGCGTATTAGAACTAGTAATGAGACTACCACTGTATGTACAAAAGAAAACAAAAACAAATCAGACGCTACTTACCCAGCTTGATTTCGGTAAAATAACAGAGGGCCAAGTAAGCATGGCAGTAACTGGGTTTGTTTCAAAACTCCCTCGCCTCAAATTTTGAGCATACCAGATTTTTCATGGGAACTTCATCCCACTAACAGATACCTAGTGTTTCCCCATTTAATCTCCTCTCCCCTTCTCGGCATGCCCACGCCAGTGGTGGTGACCAGAGCCCTCGTCATCTTCCTCCTGTTCTCTCATGCAAGAAACTCTCCTCAGTCCCCTTCTATGTGTTCACGCCAGCATTTCAACATCTGGGGCAGTTGGGTCCAGAAAAAAAAATAGCAAGGTAATCAGAGGTCAAGTTCTTCTCCTCCTACCGTTGCCTTCTGTCCGAAAGACTACCAGTTTTGATTCTTCTCCTCTCAACTATTCAGGCACGTAACCATCTGGAAATGCTCTTATGGAATGTATTGGAGAATCCCAAGGAAAACACTCCGTCTCTTCTCGGTTCCCAGCTCAAGTTAATGCTCCAACTTAATTCTTTCATATCTGTTTTCTTTCCTTTCCTTGGTTTCTGTCCGAAAGCCCTGATCCATGGCCACTAATGTCTATCTCACTTGCATGCATCTACTCCTATGGATAGCTCCCCTATGATGGCACCAAGATCTATCCAGGATTACTTACATACTAGTTCTGGAACAGCAGCCAAGGTGAGGATCCTGTTTCAACCTCAACCTTCTGATTTTTCTGGTATTCGAAAATGATGAGTAACTCAAATCTGTAACATATGTATTCTGTGAGTTAATCTTCAGAGGGGACGTAAAAGTTGTAATTGCTTAGTAACTAATCTAAACACCTGCTAACACTCCCACTCGAGTAGTAACCAACCTAGTATACAGAGGAGGAAAATAAAGACCAAATCAGTAAGTGGAAAGAAAAACAGAAAGAAAAAACGATAGAAGAGAAATGCATCAGTTTCAGTTTTATTTCAATTTTAGTATAATGAAGTTGCAGTAGCCTGAAACAATGTTATTGGGGTTTGTCTGGAGTTTAAAACTATACTAATTCGTTTAACAAGATGTGTTAACCTTTTGGGGAAACTGGGAGTTAAAACTTGTGAGCAAGGAAGAGGAAATACGCAGGTTTTGGTTTCAGAATTCCAGATTTCCTGCTTCTGTGTAAGGAGTGTGCAGAGAGGTTCCTACGTGAGTTTGAGAATTGTTTTGAGATTTGGAAACTTGCAAAGACACTTAAATAAGTAACTAAACCAGTTTGAGGGGAAACTTGAAAGATGGAGCTATGAATATACAGAAAATAACAAAGAGAAGTTATCAGATTTTGTGTGTTAATTTTTCAGTTCTGAAATTCTTGGATTCAGTGTTAATACGTTGCAGTAGCAATAACACTATTGGTTGGGTTACCTTAGGGTTAGACTGTGCTAGAACATATGACTAAGTAACTAGAATACGTACTTAAGTGAGGGAGCACCTTGGGATTTATTGAGAGACAAGGTTATGGACTGACAGAAGAGGAAAACAAATATCAGTTCATGAGTTCAATTTACTCAGCTTTCTGCGATTCAGTTTTAGGGACTTGTCTGTAGCTTGCCTTGGGACGGTCTTGGGGTGGAAACCATGATTAATACTAAGTTAAGTAACTAGATGGGATAAAACCAAACCCAAGTCGTGAGCAAACAGAAGCGTAAAGCTCAGTCATAGCTTCAGTTTTGTAGTTGTTATCAGTCCCTGTATAAAAGAATTCCAGTGAGAGTATCAGTGGGTATTAGGTTGTTTCAGGTTTAAGAACCTTAGTAAAACACTTAACTTGAGTTGTAAACCTCTTGGGAAAAACAGTCAACGCAATAAAATAGAAACTGGAAGTAGAAAAGTGCAGGAAAGTAGTTATGTTTCAGCAGTTTCTGATTGCTGTTAAAGAAACTGTAGAGCAGTGGTCCTTGTAGTCTTGAGTCTGTTCTAGAGTAAAAATTGTATTAAGATCTTAACCAAGCAGTTGAACAGTTGAGGAAAATTGAGAACTCAATTCGTGAAGAAAAACAAAAAAAAAACAGAAGGAAATCAAGATAAGTAATTATCAGGTTTGGATGTTTCAGTTCTAGTTTTCCTGAAACTAGTGCTGTTCTGTGTAACTCTAATACAAAGTGGTATAAGGGGTGTTAATGAGTAGTGTAAGAGTTTAAAGCCCTACTATTCCATCTAAAACGGTTTTGTACACCTGGGGAAGAAAAGCCAAAATTCCAACTCGTGAACAGACAGGAAATCAAAAAAAAAATGCAGCAGTTCACATGTCCTAGTTTCTTTTTTTCAGTTTTGCAGATTGTGAGTAAAGGAGCTTAAGAATTGTAGACCATGTTGCTTAGGTCTTTCCTTAAAATGAAATCGTGAGAGCCACTTAACTTAAGGAGACAGTAACATGAGCAACTAGAAATAACATTGAGAGAACAGAAAGAAAGTAACAGCAACTAAACATGCATCAGATATCAGCCTTGTTTCTGTTTTCAGTTTTGTTTATTTACCTTGGTTCTGTATAATGGAGTTCTAGGAGTTGTTGACTAGTCTTTGAGGTTAAAACTTAGGACAGATCAAAGAAACAAATTTATAACCAACAGGAAAGAAACCGAAAGAAACTAGCAGATAGATTAAGTAACAGAAAAAAAAACCAGAATGTGCAGGTGCTAGTTCTCGAAATTTTCTGTGTACTCTGTAAACTAATTTCCTAGAAGTATTAACAGCACTGTCTTGGGTTGGTGTTGTGTTTAAAACCTAGCTAACACCCTTAGCTCAGTGGGTAAAGACATAGGGGAAAGATTAGAACTCAGTTAAATTAACTAGAAGCAGGAATGGCAGCCCTTGTATAATGGTGTTACAGAAGTTTGAAGAGTGTTACAGAGGGTTAGAAATGAACCTGAAACGTTGCTTACTGGGTGAACTAGACTGGTATATACATTTTGGAAGGTTGGGAGTTGGTTTAACATACCGAAAGAATAAACAAGAAGAGACATCCAAATTCATTTTTCAGGTGTTTCGATAGTGGGCAGTTTCTGTATAATTAAACTACAGAGGGTTATGAGTGTTGTGCTGGCCTGATAATGAACTTAAAACCAAGCTAATGTACTTGTTTGGGTCTTGAGATACTTGAGCGAGATAGGAAGTCAATGGAATGCAGTGCAAGGAGAAACTGAGTGGGAGTATGCTTAGAGTTGGTGTTTCGGCTTTCTCTGATTTGTGTTTCAGTATAACTGAATTTCAGGAGAGGTAAGAGTGTGAGGATGGTTTAGAAATAAACCCAAAACACAGCTAGTAACTTCAGCTAGGCTAGCAAAACGTTTTGAGAAGATGAAACATCAGTTGAACTAATTCGACATAAGAATCAAAAAGAAATATGGAGATTGTTGTTTCAGATTTCTGTAATTCTGTGGTTATGTATAACGGGTTACAGAAGCATTAGGTGTGTGATGCTAACTTAATAATGAACCTAAATCATAGCTAAAAGGTATAGCTAGGTTAGAGAAACATGTGAGAAGGTTAAACATCGGTTCGCTGCATTGGAAGTGAAGTTAGGTAAGGTAATACATGGGAATTGAGTTTCAGATTGGGAATTTGTGGGTTCTGTATAAATAGTTTTTAGGGGTATTTAAAAGATTATATTATTATGATAATAGGTTTAAAACATTGTTAACCTAGTTGACTAAGGTGGGAATACACCTTAGGTAAGGTTTCAGAATTGAAACTGAACTAAGAACTGATGTATTCTCTTCTTTGGCTATTCATCTGTTTTCTAAGCTGACTTACCGCTCCTCCTATTTGTTTAACCCACTTAGTTATGTTTTATTAAAGCTTGACCCTCTAACCAAAAATCACAGCAACGTTGTCCAACTCTGATTCACAAAACTGATAAGAACTGAAGATCTGAATCTCAAACCTGATACTCTCCTCGGTGGTTGTCTTTGCTGTTCTTAAATCTGTTTTTTTTTCTTCCACTTACTGGCTTATTAGATTAAATATTTCTCTTAATCTCGTACCCACTCAGCTACCATCTGTAACAGATGTTAGACAGACACACGTTTTCAGGAAAGCCATAAAACCGAAACACTAGTTTTGATAAATCTGAAACTGAACTTGCCCTTTCCTGTCACTACTGATTGGGTTCTTCAGTTTTTTTCTTTCTCCCAAGTTGTTTAGTTGCTAGTTAGTTGCCTTAATATGGTTTTTTTTAAACTCCAATCTATCCAAACACAACATGGGCAATACTTCTGAAACATGGTTACACAAACTGACCCATCTGAGAACTGACACCTTAAAACCCGAAAACTGAATCTGAGAGATATGTAACAGGTTTATTCTTCTTCTCTTAATGCATCAGATTAGGTTCTTGTTTTCCCTCAGCTGCTTTAGTGACTTAGTTAGGTATCTTGTTGAAGTCCTAGCTGTATTTTAACTCAGAAGCAACCCAAAGCAACTTGTTAAATTTACAGAAGCTTATACCGAGGCAAACAACTTCAGAAATTGAAAACTGAACTGAAGTATCCTTTTCTGTTATTGTTTTTCCTCTGTCTCTTTTTTTGTCTTTTCATTCAGTTAAGTGTTTTAGATTCATTGATTCATTAGAAGACAATAATGTATCAGTTTCAGTTTCTTTTCGTTTTAGATTCAGTGTAACAGGTTTTCCAGAAATATAGTCCTTGTTTGCCTTGGGTGTGTTTTGAGTCAAAAGATGGAT
Source organism: Limonium bicolor (assembly GCA_023374045.1). NCBI lineage: Eukaryota > Viridiplantae > Streptophyta > Magnoliopsida > Caryophyllales > Plumbaginaceae > Limonium > Limonium bicolor. The sequence goes on from JAIOTZ010001755.1 coordinate 19,548, forward strand.
AGACTAACTAACTAAATGAGTAAGCAAGTTAAGCAAACTGAAATCAGATCAGTGAGCAAGAAGAAAACAATAGAGAAAAACTGCATTAGATTGATGTTCTCAGTTTGACAGATTCTGATTTCTGTTTAAGAGCTTTCAGAGTTGTGGTCCTTATTGCTTGGAGGTTTTTTTAAGGCTAAAACTATACCAAGACGTTTAGCTAAGTTGTTAGATAACTGGGAAATTAGAAAAAATGGAAGCCAGGATTACGAACCAACTGAAAAATGGGATTGAAGTTATCAACTCAGTTTCTGTTTTTTCTGTTTTTAGTTTTCAGATTTGTGTAAAGAACTTGTTGACTTGAGTTGGTTTCAGGTTAGAATCTGTATTAAGCACTTAACTAACTAGGTAACTAAACAACCTAGGAGAGACGGGAAAATCAACTGCATGAGCAACCAGAATCATAGAAGCTCAAATTCATGCTTCAGTTTTAGCAGTTGGTCAGTTTCAGTAGTTAACAAAATCTGCAACATTGACCAAGTTGCTTTGGGTTTGTTTGAGTTAAAATCTCGATTAAATACTAACTTGGTAGGCAAAATAATTGAGAGGGGGGTGTAGGTCAGTATAGAAAACAAAAAGAGATCATATCAGCTCATAAGTAAGATTCATGTCGCAGGTTTTGCAGGTCTGTTTCAGTTCTGTACAACTTTTCTTCAGAAGGTTTTTAAGGGGTGACTTGAGTGGCTAACGAACCCAAAACATACCCAATACACCTGAGGGGGGGTTATAAACACTTGGGGGGAATTAGAAGTGAGCTTTACTGATTAAATGAAAGGTAGAAGAGGTGATACACAGATGATGTGTTCAGTTTGTTTTTCAGTAAATGAGGTTTCTGTATAACTGAAATGCAGATAGTGTAAGAGTGTTGGTTGGGTCTGAAAATGAGCTTAGAACCCTGCTAATGCAACTACCTAAGAGAGTAGATAGGTTGGGAGAAATTAGAAAACAATTTAATACCTCAAACAGCAAGGTTAAATGGAAGTTTAGATTTCGATAATCTGCTACCTCTTGTGACTGTTATACCCATGGGCTAAGAAGGCTGTAATGATTCGAAAATGAACCCATAACAGTACTAATATAATATATAGCTAGAGGGGGAAACATTTTGGGAAGTTTTAGACACCATTAGATACATTAAAGTTGTGATACGATAAGGTTGTACACAAGAACGTTATTTCGGTTTTGGAAACTTGGTGTCACGGTATAAGTGAACTCCATAAATACATTAGGAGTTATGTGTGGATAATGAGCTGAAAACATGGCTAATTAGTTAACGAAGGAATACATCTTAGGAAAAGTAAAACCCACCTGAGATAAACTTGTTACACGTTAGTGCTTATAATACTCTAAAGCACAAGCTAGGGGAAATGACTTAGTTAACGTGTGAGTTGGCAAGGTGAATATCCTAGGAGAAAGTTGAGCCTAGGATTAATGCATGTGAAGTTCTAAGAGTCAATATAAACTAAGCATGTGACAACATACCTAGGGAATAACATACGATACAAGTGTCGTCACATAAAATAATAAACTGACACACTGTTTTAATTACCTCTAGGACCGTAGCGTGCTCCAACCGGGACTTCGAGTGTAAGACAACTCGTGCTTTTGAATAAGGTATGGACATGTGTGGTTCGTATGTTGCCGTGTTACACGGCTTGTGTGCTGTGTGCTTTGTTTGACAATGACTATCAGACTATGCATGAAATTGGATTGCTTCTTGTGGCTTGCTTACATGCTTGTTATATATCCTTGTGACATATTACTTGCGCGCACACAGTAGTTTAGTCCCTTTCTCGTTTATAGAACTCGAGATGAACCACGACAAACTATGAAAACAAAGAAAAACTCTATAAGGGGAACTCCTCTCTAAACCATTGAGGACTACCATGACACCCACTATGGTGTCTATTCATTAATGATAATGAAGATCAAGTCTCCTTTGGTGAGACATGACGAAACACGTAGACAAAACAAAAGAACTATACAAAGAGACAAATCCTCTCTAACTTTAGAGGACCGCTAATGACACCCACTATGGTGTCGAGATTATAATGATAATGAAACGAAAAGTACCAACTGTGAAACATGAGAACAACCCGGGAAGACAACAGCTCGGGCCGCGCGGTATGGATGATCGGGAGTTGGTATCTGCATCAGATCCTTCGACCGTCTATGGTGGAATATGTTTTGGGTGTCCCTGGGTGACCCCACTTTCTCAGCACATCCCGGAGTCCAGAGGTGACTTCCGCTTTCTCGACCCTGGGTGTCGGGAATGGGGGAGTGACAAATTCGTACGAATTAAAATCCGTCTTGATTAAGCTTATTACATGTAAGAGCTTAGAATACTCTAAGACATTACCTAGAGGGAAGGATTTAGTTGACGTGTGAATTGACTATATAAATGCCCTAGGAGTGAGATAAGGCTTAAGGTTTTACTTGGAAAAATTCTAGAGGCTAATATAAGTTGAACAATCAAAAGCTCACCTAGGGAATAATACCCGGTATAAATGAGATAAACTAGGAAAGTGTCATCACATGAAATCATGAACTGACACGTTATTTCTAATCAACGTTAGGTCCGTAACGAACACCAACCGGGACCCCGGGTGTGAGACGACACATGCTTCTGATCCAGGTATGGACATGTGTGGTTCGTATGTTGCCGTGTTACACGGCTTGTGTGCTGTGTGCCTTGTTTGTTTATGACTACAAGATTAATGCATGAAAACGGATGTTTGTTTTACCGTGCTTGTTTGTCAGTTGTGAGCTTGTGTAAGGCATGTGAATGGAATGTTTATTTTCCTTGCTTACCTGCTTACTATTATTGTGCATATTGCTTGCGCGCACACAGTAGTGTAGTCCCTTCTCGTTGATGAATCCTTGGGATAAAACACAACGATCTTCGTAAACGAACTAAAGGAACTACAAAAAGGGAAAACTCCTCTTAACTATAGAGGACCTCTAAAGACACCCACTATGGTGTCAAATTATCAAAGATAATGATAAGCAAATACCTTGAGAAGGAATAGGGAGACGGACCCTTTGTATCCGGGTAGAGACCAATAATCAAAAAAAAAAAGAAAAGAATAGGGAGACGGACCCTTTGTATCCGTGGTAGAGACCAATAAAATTAAAAGGAAGAGGGAGACGGACCCTTTGTATCCGGGGTAAAGACCAATAAAATAAAGAGGAATAGGGAGACGGACCCTTTGTATCCGGGGTAAAGACCAATAAAATAAAGAGGAATAGGGAGACGGACCCTTTGTATCCGGGGTAAAGACCAATAAAATAAAGAGGAATAGGGAGACGGACCCTTGGTATCCGGGGTAGAGACCAATGATATTAAAAGGAATAGGGAGACGGACCCTTTGTATCCGGGGTAGAGACCAGAGCATTAAGAGGCATAGGGAGACGGACCCTTTGTATCCGGGGCAGAGGCTAGTAACATGGAAAGAGGAATAGGGAGATGGACCCTTGGTATCCGGGGCAATGGCCAGTAACATTTAAAAACAACAAAGAGAGAAAGAGCTATCCGGGAATGGAGGATTAGCTATGGACAAGATGTACTCCAAATTGTGGTGATAAGAGAATTCACAAATAACCCTTAAAGAAACAAGGAAAGATTAGCACCTACATGAGATGGTCACGGGATCTAAATTACATCCCCAGACTTGGTGCAAGGAAAGAGAGAGAAAATACACTTTAAGGGAACAAGTGAAAAGAAATGAAAACACACCACCCTCATACGATCCCATAGTGAGGATCATGGGTATTACATACCTATGCACACGTTTTATTATGTACATGATTGCTGTTGTGTTACTAGCAGCTTGTTGTGCTTGGTTGTTGTTGCTAATGTGTTACTACCTTAAGTGTGTATGATACTATGATGTAATGTGGTGTGTTGTACTGCTTTATTATAGCATGTAAATTGACTTAATAATATTCGATCAAGTAGTCTTGTGGCCCGATAACATACGGGCTACACACGTTCATACTCAGCGTAGTTTGCTGAGTCCTTTACACCCAATTTTTTTCCAGGTATTGTGCCGGACGATAACGGAGCGTAGGCGAGATGGCTACCATGGGGGTAGTCCATCAGGGCATGATTTTTAAGTTTGTAGTAGTATGGGTAATATATGGGTTGATACTAAACCCGAGATGTAATTCTTAGTTTATGATTTGGTAATTTTGTTGTAGACACTCGGTAATTGGGAATTGTACTATGTATTGTTTATGAGTTTGTATTGAGGGTTGTTTCCAGTCATGCAGACCGTAACTCGATGTTGGTAGTATGGTTGTGTCAACCACGTGGGTGGTTGGCGTCTGTGACACCCGGATGGAGTCTACTCCGCTGCATAGTTGTCTTGTAATATGTCGAGGAACGTTGTCTGTATTGTTGGATGTTTACTCGGGGGTGTTACATTCATTTTTTTAAAAGTGAGCTGATGTTGCATTTACCTACAACATACTCTCGTATTACCTGAGCGGTTGAAAAGTTTTTTTACAAATTGTACCAGCGTTCTCCAACAACTAAACAAAGTGATACTACAACTTTATCACGCAAGCGATTAGATTTAGTAATTGAATCGCCTCATGTAGTCAATAGTTGTAGAAATTTATTCAATATCTTAACTTTGTAAAACGTCAGTTGATGTTTGTGTTTACCTGCAGCTTACCGTCGTATTACATGAACAGTTGAGAAGTTTTTGGTTTGAACTATAACATTATTCTCCGATGACTAATAGAAATGATACTTCAACTTTATCACACGAGAGATTAGATTTAGTAACTGAACCGCCTCATGTAGTTAATAGTTGTAGATATTTATTCAATATCTTAACTTTGTAAAAAGTCAGTTGATGTTCACGTTTACCTGCAACTTACCGTCGTATTACATAAACAGTTAGGAAATTTTTGGTTTGAACTATAACATTATCCTTCGATGACTAATAAAAATGAAAATTCAACTTTATCACGCGAGCAATTACATTTAGTAACTTAATTGCCTCATGTAGTCAATAGTTGTAGAAATTTAGTCCATATTTAAGTACATACAAAATTTTATCTGTTTACTCATAATGCTATGGTTTATTATCAGTCTTCATGTAATATAGTTTATGTTTACTTGCATGGTAACTTCAGTATTGATGGTGGGAGATGAAAAAAGAGACTAACAAAGAGCAAGGAAAGAGAATAAAAAAGGATTTTGGTGCTATAATGAACACTTATGGAAGCGTCACGATAAGTTATAAATAACGCTTACAAAATGTAAACGTTCTTTATAGAGCATAAATAACGAATGATACTTCATTGATGGGGAAAGAGAGAACAAATTAGAGTAACGATTAACCGGAGGAAAATGAAAAATATTATGAACAGTAAGAAAGAGGAGGAAAGAAAAAACGGAAAAAAATTAGAGCAGTGATAAGTAATAAATAACTCTTGCAAAACATAAGCATTCTTTATAGTGCGCACATAAATAATGATTCTCCATTAACAGGATGAAAGAAAAAAATTGAGTAGTGGGAGGAGGGAGGAAAGAGAAAAAAAGTAATTAGCTATATACAAATACATTATAGTTTTTATATACTTAAAAAAGTAGTTAATTTATTCAACTCCTTCAAATTATTAAAAGTGAGCTGATGTCTGCATTTACCTACAACTTACTCTCGTATTGGGTGAATGGTTGAAAATTTTTATTTACGAATTGTAACAACGTTCTCGGACGACTGAACAAAATGATACTTCAACTTTATCACACGAGCGATTAGATTTAGTAAATGAACGATCTCATGTAGTCAATAGCTATAGAAATTTATTCAATATCTTAACTTTGTAAAAGGTCAGTTGATGTTTGCGTTTATCTGCAACTTACCCGACATATTACATGAACAGTTGGGAAGTTTTTGGTTTAAACTATAACATTATGCAAGCTTTACTTATCGCTAAAAAAGTTTTGGAATTCGATTTAAACATATACCTGTAGGTATTTAGATAACTCTATTCAGTAATTTTTCCTAATTTGAGCATGTCAACGACGCGCGCTATCAACTTATCTTTAGTACAGCTGGATTAAGTAAGACAAAATGAGTGATGAACAAGATACATAAATATGGAAAGCAACAGAACAGTTTCAGCAAAACAATTCAGAACATGAACAAGTCGTCCTTTGAATTTGTCAAATATTCTTTCTGCTTATCATGAAGGCATTACTCATTACGGTGTAGCACCTTGCATTATCCCTCTGGTAATCAAATGTTCTAGCTATATGTAATTAATAATTCCAATGACAAACCAGCACTGCAAGCTTATACTGCTAATTGACAGTAACGTCTAATATATAAGTCTATTTTAAAACAGACCAATTAATTATATCTTACATTATTGTTGCTTGATCCTCCAACCAGGTATGTCAACCATACTTGATGATTATCTTTATCCAGTTAATGGAAGCGTGGGATTCCAAGACATACCAAGTCACTTTCAATTGGTTATCCACTAGAGTGAATTAATCCAACCAAAGTCAAAACATTTCATTCTCATCTTCCCCATCAACCATATAACCATTCCTCTTTAAGCTTTAGTTTCAATGGAGACCATTCAAAGAGACAGTTCTGATCTCGAAGAAACTGATTATGATTTTGAAAAAGAATTCAACCTGTTTGATGAAACCAAAGCTGGGGTTAAGGGGTTTTCAACACCCTCTGATATGGATGGAACTGGTTTTCCATTAACTGTCAGTGGCAATGCCCCAGTCAAGTCAGCAGGTATAAGAGCGCCATGAAAATTTTGACCTAGCTTTGGAGGAGGCTTTTGTCCATTGACAGGTTTACACAGATTGATGGGGCATCCTTGAAGAATCTCAGGATTCATAGAAATATCAAGCTGATAAGAAGAAAATCTTAGAATCAGATATTGTCAAAATCGAAAGATCTTACTGTATTTCATTCAATGAATCAATGAGGTGTTGTCTCTGTGTTACAGTCGACAGCGATATTTTCTGTCTGAGAGAGATTGAATGGGGAAGACGAGAACAGGGGGTAAAGAAGAGGGGGAGTGAACCGCCAGTTTTACAGAAACTAGGCAATTACATAAAAGCCCTAAGTACATAGTCTAATAGATATCTGTGCGACGTGAAAATGTTGGCAATGAAAGACAACAAATATTTAATGATGATGACAATAAGAAAGATAGTAATACCATGTTCATAGAGTTTTGCTGACTTTCTAACATTGAATTTGAAATAGGACTTGTTACCGAATCATAGCTTGCAGAGAACACGTCTGTAAGATGGGCAACCAGCTTAACGTCCTCAGGAACCTGTCAACAGTTTATGATATATGAAAATATTTAGAAAAGATAAAAACATGAAATCAGCATATCGCAACACTCGAGATTCAGTGAACCCTATCATTGCTAATGAAATACCAGAAAAGGCTATTAGCATAGTCCCAAGCATATTTCCCACTCTTCCAATTAAAGTCCAGAGCAGAAACATTTAGAGGGAATATAGGGAAAACAAGAAAGACTGATATATGAGTTTAAGCATAAATTCGCTCATCCTCCTCTTCTTCCACGTCGAGCAAGTCAAGGCCCTTTATGCAGCTGAGGGAAATAGGAATTGGCCGTATTCAACGGTCTATTTAACATATATCACATACAACACTTTTGAAATATATTTTCCATTAAACATGACTCATATAGACTTTCTAAACTCTCTGTACCATGTGTAAATACTGAGGAAATGTAGTTCTATGTGTATTCATCTTTTCAAAGGAGCCAGATCATATCAGTGCAATTTTGTCCCTTTGATCTTTTATGTTATGATGATGTCAATTTAGGGGGTGTACACTTCGCGTAGAGGAAACATAATGTCCATGTTTATTTGTATTTTACTCTCATATTGTTGGAAAGTTTTATTTATGAAATGTAATAATATACTCCGATGACTAACTGTAACAATACTCTGACTTCATCACCTGAGTGATTAGAATTAGTAACTCGTTTGTCTTAATTAGTCAATCGTTGTAGAAATTTATTTAACACTTTCAAAATTTTCAAGTTAGTTAATGTCTTCATTTTACCCTTGTGTTACCTTAACGATTAGAACTTTTTTTATGAACGGTAACATCGATGAAATCAATGATTTACGTGAGGAAGAGAAAAATATTATGAGTGGTGATAGGAGGGAGGTAACAGAAAAAGAGAAAAAAATTAGGTTAGTGATAAGTTATACATAATGCTTACAAAACTTGAGCGTTCTTTATAGAGCACGGATAAAGAACGATACCCATCGACAGGAGGAAAGAGAAAACAAATTAGAGCAATGATTTACGGCAGGATAGAGAAAAATATTATGAATAGTGACAAGTGGTAGGAAAGAGAAAAGGAAAAAACAAAAAATTAGAGCAGCGATAAGTAATAAATAAAGCTTACAAAACATAAGCATAAGAGAAAAAGGGTGATTAACCCGAGGAAAGAGAAAAAGGGTAATTAACTATATACAAATATCTTATAGTATTTTTTATCAGCAGGTAGACGCTGCGGGACGGCTGCATCCAACAGCCTACAACCTTGTGTATTTGGCAGTCCAGTCAGCAGTTGACTGGACTGTTTTGCTGATTGGGTTGTATTTTTATTATATTAACTTCAATTGGTTGCAACTTTTAAAATATAAGTCCAAAATGAAAAAAAATTATATCATTGTTCATCTAAATTCAAGCTCTTCAAATTAAGACCAGACATGGATATGTTTTGACAACTTTTAAATTTTATATTATTTACATGTATATATCCATATATCAATGAGACTTGTGATTCATACATCATTTTAGTGTATCATAATATCACTTTTAATGAGTCATATATCAAATTAATGAATCTATCTTTATTTTAGTGTATCATCGCAAACATATAATAATAAAAAAATTTACACAAAATACAACACAAATAATATTTGGTATGTATGAAAAATACGTGATTCACCATATAAGGTTTAAAATGCATCATACAACAATAATAATACACTATAAAACAATAATAATTTTTATTGGTTCTGAAGTTTGTTATAATTCATCACTTATTGTTAATGAATCATAAATCAATTTTAATGAATCATAATATTAAAATTAATGAATCATATCTTCATTTTAGTGTATCACGTAAACATAAAAAAAATAAAAAATTCAAACAAAATTCAATACAAAACAATATTTGGTATGTATGAAAAATACATGATCATCATAAAGGTTTAAATACACCATACACAATAATAATACACTACTATAATAATGATTTTTTATCGGTTCCGAAGTTTGTAATCTAATTCACCAGTTATTACTTAATGAATCATAATATTAATTTTAATGAATCATAATATCAAAATTAATGAATCATATAATTATTTTGTATCATCGTAAATATATGAAAATAATTTTTTCCAAAATTGTC
>JAIOTZ010001756.1:0-29026 GCA_023374045.1 Limonium bicolor
TTTTTTTTCCTGTCTCGATCTCATATTTTTCTTCCTTTCTTGATTGCTATGCTCAGTTATCACCATGCATAAATATATATAAGCACACACACAATCGTTAATGACTTACATATATATATATTCCTATTACTTTTGCTAACTCTCGGTTACTGATATATATATATACACACGCAAACAATAGAGCTTACAGCTCATCCCTCTTTTTCTTTTCCAAATCTAATCTATACCTGCATATAGACCAATAGCACTACTGTTTTTTTTTTTCCTTTGATTTCTAACCAACAACAGTAGTAACCTATCCTAGCTATTACTAGCTTTATACCACTAACTAAAGAAAACTCACAATCGACCAACTCAATCAATAACACCGATCAACAACTCAACAATATAGTGGTAGTAAGTTGGTTCAGCAAAACCGATAACATCAACACATAGAAAACTAGTTTTTTTTTTTTTGCATCTTAGTTGTACATGTGAGTTACCTGGTTTCCCCTTGCCATTACTTGTTATTTTTCTCTAGGTAGTTTCAGCTAGAGATCCCACCTTCTTCCTCTTTAATTTCCTCAGCACCTGGTCTGGTTTCCCTCCCCAAGCTTGCGCACGACAGCAGCGGTACAGCAGCAACCAAGAACGTTTTTTTTTTCTCCTGTCTTCTTTCAGTGTTGTTTTACTACTAACTTAATTCTTTCTTTTAATGCAGGAACTTACGTGAGTGAAAAGAATTCAGTAATGAGTTGATATATATAGAGCAGAGGAAATCATTACTTAACAAGGCAGCTAATGAGAACATGACATGTGGTACTTATAGCTCTCCAATTCTATTGGCTCTCCCTTGCTGATTGTATCAAGTAATGACACGAACTCCCCCCCCCCCCCCCCTTAATAAGCCAAGGGAAATCGATGGACAAGCTGGAGATAAGGTTAGAAGTGTAATCATCACAAAAAGACAAAGATAATTAAGAAACCTTACATGTCACTATAGTAGATTATCATTGCTAAATTCTTTTTTTTTTCATGTACGTAACTTCCAACTACTACCCCAACAAAATCGGTTTGGCTAGGCTATTCACAAGAGTATAATAATATTATTACTACCCATATAAGACAAAATTGTTAACTAACCTTCTATTTAACGTGTGACAAAATCAGAATACATGTTGGAACATGTAATAACTCACGGTAATATAAGGGCTGGTTTTGGCCGCTTCTCTTTTTTTTCTTTGTTCATTTTTAAGGCCTCGTTTGGTCTACTAATAACATTATACATTAGATAATATTTTAGCTAAATACCTTAGGTAAATAATAAATAAATCGATTCACAGTAAATTCATGCTCATTCACAGTAACTGACAACTTATATATGTAATTCACAATAAGTAACGACAAAAGGTGTGTCATTAGGGCTATGGCTTTATCGGGTGTTTCATTCTCCCCTCCTTAATTATAGCTTCGTCCCCGAAGCTCCTTAACCGTAAATGATTCAGCAACATCACAAAAACTCAACTGAACCAATGACAACTGAATGACAACTGTTATCCAGCTGTAAATGATTTTGTAGTTCACATGGGATAATACCCTAACGTCTACATGCAGGATGATAAATCATACCAACCATTTGACAACAAACAGTCGATCCCATGGGATCAAGCATCTAGTCTACCAGTTCATGTCTTATTCAAACTATAACTCGTTGCTTCTACCCCAATTCACCTCACGCTCTCCCCTCCTTAAAAAAAAAGTTTCCCCCGAAACTTTGTGACTAACCTTAGTCAAATAGGTGTGGGTGTTGTGTCCTCATTTTATCCTCCAACTCCCAGGTAGCTTCCTGGATCCCATGATGATTCCACAACACCTTTACCAACTGTACTGATTTTCCCCTGGTTTCTCTTGTTTTACGGTCAAGTATCTTGATTGGCTGCTCGACATAAGATAAGTTGGGTTCTAACTCAACCTCATCCGGTTGAAGCACATGAGTCTCATCTGGAATGTACTTCTTTAACTGTGAGACATGGAAAACATTATGTACTTGTTCCAGCTCCATAGGTAATGCCAATCTGTAGGCCAACTTACCTATTCTTTCCAATACATCATAAGGCCCAATATACTTAGGAGCTAGTTTGCCTTTCTTACCAAATCGTATGACACTTCTGGCTGGTGATACCTTTAAAAACACCTTGTCCCCTTCCTGGAATTCTACTGGTCTTCTATGTAAGTCTGCATATGATTTTTGTCTACTTTGTGCGGCTTTCATTCTCTGTTGTATATTTTTGACTTGCTGACTCATTTCCTCTGTTAATTGTGGTCCAACCATCGTTGGTTCCCCCGAATCAGTCCAGCACAGTGGGGTACGACACTTTCTTCCATACAATGCTTCGTAAGGCGCCATCCTTATGCTTGCGTGGTAGCTGTTGTTGTAGGAAAATTCAATCAAATGAAGTGTGTCAATCCAGGACCCCTGTAATCCATCGCACATGCTCTCATCATATCTTCCAATGTCTGGATGGTTCTCTCAGTTTGACCATCTGTTTGTGGATGATAAGCAGTACTAAGGTTTAGTCTAGTACCCATGTTCTTTTGAAATTCTTGCCAGAATCTGGAAATAAATCTTGAATCTCTGTCAGAAATGATTTCCGATGGTACCCCGTGATACTTCACGACATTCTTGACATAAGCATCAACTAATTGCTCCATTGTCCACGTCTTCTTCATTGGTATGAATCTGGCGGTCTTAGTTAATCTATCAACAATCACCCATATCTGATCCATTCCTCCTTTTGTAACTGGCAACCCACTTATAAAATCCATGGATATAGAGTCCCACTTCCAACTTGGTATATCTAAGGGTTGTAACATACCTGGCGTTTTCTTGTGCTCAAATTTAACTTTCTGGCATGTCAAACATTTTGCCACATGCTCTGCTATATCTTTCTTCATGCCTGGCCACCAATAAAACCTCTTGATGTCTTTATATAATTTATCCCCTCCTGGGTGAATAGAATACCCAGAGTTATGAGCTTCTTCCATTATCCTTGTCTTGACATCCGTTCCCTTGTTTGGCACACACCACCTGCCTCGAAACCTCAAGCTTCCATCTTCGTGTATGAAAAAGTCTGGCGCTTCCCCTTTCACTACTTTCCCACTTATCTTTGCCAGCTTATCATCTTGCAGCTGATGTTCTAAGATCTCTCTATGGATATCAGAAGATATACTCATACTATACAGCTTAATTTCTTTATCCACCACACCTTGCTCCACCACCTCTAGTTGTAACCTTTTAATGTCTTTCGCTAGTTCGTCATGTAAAATCCAGTTGGCTTCTTCCATATGGCTCCTCTTACGACTCAGTGCGTCCGCCACAACATTTGCCTTGCCCTCGTGGTACATGATTTCCAAATCATAATCCTTGATAAGCTCCAGCCATCTCCTTTGTCTCATGTTTAATTCTTTTTGCGTGAAAATGTACTTCAAACTCTTATGATCTGTATATATCTTGCAGGAAGTACCATATAGATAGTGTCTCCAAATTTTTAATGCGAAAACAATAGCAGCAAGCTCCAAGTCATGGGTAGGGTATCTCGCTTCATATTCCTTCAGTTGTCTGGAGGCATAAGCAATTACATTGCCATGCTGCATTAAAACACACCCTAAACCGTATTTGGATGCGTCACAGTATACTTCAAATCCCTCTGTGCCTCGTGGTAGCACAAGTACTGGCGCAGACGTCAGCCTTTCCTTTAACTGTTGGAAAGCTTCCTCACACTTTTCATCCCATCGAAACGGTACCACCTTCTTCATCAAGTTCGTAAGCGGTCGAGCAATTTTCGCAAAATCCTTGACAAACTTCCTATAGTACCCTGCTAATCCCAGAAAACTACGTACCTCCCTAACAGTGGTAGGTCTTGGCCAATCCTTTACCGCTTGTATTTTAGTCGGATCCACTGAAATACCGTCCTTAGTAACAACATGACCAAGGAATGATACTTGCTCCAACCAAAACTCACATTTTGTCAGTTTGGCATACAGTTTCTTTTCCCGCAGAGTTTGTAAGACTTGACGTAGATGATCTTCATGTTCCTCCTTGCTCTTTGAATATACTAGTATGTCATCAATAAAAACCACCACAAACTTATCCAAAAATGAACTGAAAACTCGATTCATCAAGTCCATGAATACGGCTGGCGCGTTGGTCAACCCAAATGGCATAACTGTAAATTCATAGTGGCCATACCTCGTGCGAAACGCTGTTTTTGGTATATCCTTATCTGCCACTTTCAACTGATGATATCCCGACCGTAAATCAATTTTTGAGAACACCTTTGCCCCCTGAAGCTGATCAAACAAGTCGTCGATTCTTGGCAGTGGATACTTGTTCTTGATCGTAACATTGTTTAGCTCCCGATAGTCGATACAGAGACGCATACTTCCATCTTTCTTTTTAACAAACAATACTGGAGCTCCCCATGGTGATACACTTGGTCGAATATATCCCTTGTTAAGCAGTTCTCCTAACTGCTCTTTCAGTTCCTGTAGTTCACTTGGTGCCATCCTATATAGACCTGGCAATTTGGGTCGCTGGGTCGGGTTGATATCAACCCTAACCCAACCCATTTAAAATATCATCAACCCATGCCCAACCCAAAATGGATGGGTCAGAAAGTCATGACCCTAACCCAACCCGTTTAAAATCCTTCAACCCTAACCCAACCACCCAACCCCCGTTTTTTAAGCATACAATAATTTAGACGGATTAAAGTAGACTTTAATAAAAAAACATCCAGTGCTAACTAATTAGGATGAAACAAAAGGAAGAGAAGTAATCTTGCTTGATCGACCTAACTTTAAACAAATTTCATGTTATGCAAAGAATGTAAAGTACACACAACCAATTTCCCATGAATAGAATAACACGTACTTTTTCCATAAGTTTATATTTATCAATCTGAGCATAAAACTCTAAACCACTGTTGGGGAGGAATCCTATCTAGATATGCACATGATCTAGTTCCCTTAATAAAGAGGGAACAAAAATGAAAATCTTCATTATACATTAGAGAAATATACTAAAGACAAATCTTCTAAGTTAGAAATAATTTATAAACTGAGAGCTCAAAGTCTCAAACTATGACTAATAGTTTAAAAATAATTACACCTGTTTAAAATGAGTGCTCATGCTTGAGAAAAGTAAAATCACAATCACTTAATCGTTACCAACAGTTGAGGAACTTCTATGCAGCACGATATCCGTATTGTTGGCTTCAGAAATCCTAAGAGGTCTATAATCAAGATCCTACTTACAAAAAATACATTCACCTACTTTTGTTCACCATTCTAGATAATATAAACATACATATGTTCTCAAGAACAACTATGGCATGAGATAAGAAAACAAACTTGGGCAGAGACGAAGAGTGACATAGACATGAACAATGACGTAGAGAAAAAATGGATGTCAGTCTACAAGTCGAGAGTATTTGAGTTTTCAACATTATGTTAAGGTCTGGTTGGGCCCTTTGTTTGATATGAAGCTGGTTAGGCCGTTTGTTTAGTTAAAAGTATGTGATATTATTAAAGATGGGATAGTCCAACTACACTTGGGCTTAAGGCTAAGGTACAGTTTCATCTGGAAATAATATATATAATTGTGAATTAATTATTAACATATATTTCGGGTTTCGGGTTGGGTCATGGGTTATGATCTCTACCCTAACCCAACCCACACAAATTTAGCTTATTACCCTAACCCAACCCAAAAAATAGATGGGTCAATAATCAAGACCCTAACCCGCAAAAATATGGTTGGGTTCGGGTTGGGTTTGGGTTTGTTGGGTCAAAATTGCCAGGTCCTAATCCTAATGGATGTTTGGAGATTGGAGCTGTCCCCGGGACCAAATCAATTGTGAATTCAACTTCTCGGTCTGGTGGCATGCCCGGAATCTCCTCTGGAAAGACGTCAGGAAAATCCCTCACCACTGGTAGATTTTCGGTTCTTGAGCTTGTCTTTTGCGCCGTTACAGAATAAGCATCCTTCTTCTGCACGTAACATAAGTATGTCTGATCTCCCCTCCTAATATCCTTCCATAACCTCGTGGATGAAACCAACCTTACCTCACCTTTAACTCCCTCACTTTTATGTGACACTCTTTTCCCCCTTTTTCCCATCATGCTCACCTTTCCCTTTTCACAATCTATCCGCCCTTTGTTTTTACTCAACCAATCCATCCCTAAGATTATATCGAAATCCTTTAATCCAAATACCACCACATCCGTTTCAAACTCACTACCTCCAATAACCATCTTTACTCCCTCGATCTTTTTATCACATCTAACTATCTTTCCCTTGTGGGTAGAGACATTAAATTCTATGCTAGCATTTGGTGCAATTCCTACCTTTTTCACAAATTCCGAGGATATAAAGGAGCATGAAGCACCAGAATCAAACAATATTTTAGCATTGGTTCCAAAAACTGAAAAGGTACCTGTTATGACTTTTCCCTCCTGTTCTGCTTCAGTCTTGCTTATAACGTTGATATGACCTCGATTGTTATATCCTCCTCCTTGGGTTCCTCCATTATAGCCTTGTTGTTTCCCTTGAGTACCCCCCTGTACATTGGTGTTGTTCCTTGCACTTTGGTAGCCACTTCTCTGCCCTCCGGCTTGCTTGTTGTTGCCTCTATTATAGTTCAGGTTACCGGTTTGGTTGCCATACTCACTATATCCTCCCCCACCTTCTTTGTTTCTCCTGCATTCATAGGCTCTATGACCTAAAATTCCACAGTTATAGCATCTTACTGGCTTCCCCTCGCAGTCCACTCCTGGATGATTCCTAGAGCACTGCCTACAGAAATAATATCTGGCCTTCTTACTTGGATCATTCATACCGGCCCCTTGCCTAGGGTAGTTTGGCTTAATCCAAGGTTTCCCACCTCCTCTCTGATTCCCTTCATACTTTCCCCTTCTCTCCAGACTCTCACCATCCCGGTTTGACTCAAGTTTCCTTTTCTGCCCCGACTGTGCCTCCTTCCTCCTTTGCTGCACACGATACAGGTTCGCAGCTTTCTCATACGCTTCTTGTAGGGTATCAATCGGTATTATACTCAGGGCTTCCTGTAATCCCCAGTTCAGGCCTCCAATGAACCGTTGCACCCTTGCAGCTTCGTCAGGCACCAGATTTGATGCAAACCTTGCCAGTTCCACAAATCTGGAGTGGTACACCTTCACATCATCTGACAGCTGCTTCAATCCCAAAAATTCATGATATTTCTGCATCCGAACGTGCTCTGGATAAAATCTCCTCCTCAAAGCTTCCTTTAGAGCATTCCATCCAAAATTGGGTTGTTCTGCCATCCTATCTTTTTCTGCACACCACCACAGATCAGCTTCTCCTCTGAAGTAGTACACTGCCCCGTTGACCCTCTTGTCTTCAGGACATTCCACTACATCAAATATTTTATCGAACTCCCGAATCCAGTCCTCAAGGATTACTGGGTCTTCAACCCCTGAAAAGGTACTTGGTCTCATCACGGAAATTTGTTTGGTGCATCCTTTGATCCCAGCTTTTCCTCTTGCTTTTCTATGATCCTACCCATGCTGAGGGCTAGGTTCCTTAGGGTTTCAAGCTGGCTCCTTTCTGTCTCCCTTCCTGAATTCGAGTGCTCACCATTCTACACACATATATATATTAGTCATGCAGCCACAGGTAGTCAATCATTAAGCATTCAGTCATGCATTCACACACAAGCTTTGCACCCCAGCACTCACACATTAAGCACCTATCCTATAACCTATAGCTCTGATACCAAACTGTAACACCCCGATTTAACCCAGAATCTACAACCCTTTTTTAAACTTACTTATATATATATTGCAGCAGAAGTTTACAAAAGTACAACCGGGGGCTACTGTCACATCTACTACCTACTAGCAGAGGCACAGGCTACGAACTTCCACTACATTCTAACTTACCACCAACCTACGATAGCAGTCTCTACCAGCTTCAAAACAACAACCATCTTCGCCACTTACACCTTATACAACAAAACCCCTTTCCCTGCTTACTTCTATGTCAGCTGCTAGTCACTATTTACAACCAAAATATAAAGGGGTATCAAAAGGGTTACGCTACCACATCATCCTCTAATTTTCTCCCGAGTATTCTATGATAGTTTCAGCTACGTGAGTTGTGACTTGGCTACTCCCAAACTCAGCATGCCTAAAGCCACGAACACTCTGAATCCACTCTTCATAGGTGACTTCTGTTATCCCAGGCCCCAACTCCTTGCAATAAGTGTAATAAGCACATACATATAGTGTATCCTGCCTAGTGTCCTCATGCCACATTATCTCACCAAAGAATTTATCCTGCAACCATAAATCCATATATACACACAAAGGGGTTGCAATAAAATCAGTGAAATTGAGTAACTCCCACCACAACTTGTAAAATACATTTTATCTTGTCAAAACTTTAAGCTTTAATTAAGCATAACAGCAAGAATAACAGAATTAACACAACCAAGGTCAGTATACACCACAGAAACCAAACCCTTTATCATAGCTCTTTCCCATAGGTCCTCGGGCAATCGGTCTTTCGACATAGAGCACTAACACTCTCGACCCCTCGGATAATATTTCTTCACCTCACCCCATGTCCTTAAGTGTGCACACCCCCTATGAATCATCAGTCCATAGAGTAGATCATGATGGCTTAGCTCCAATACATTGGTAGGAGCAAATAATAAAAGACCCCAATACACTGGTAGGGGCAGTCTTAGTAAACTCCAATACATTGGTAGGAGTAATATTTCATAAACACATTACCACTTGGCTTAGGCACAATCTTGCCTTACACCTCACTTCCATATTCATAAACATAAGATAAATCAACACATAAAGTCAATATAACCAACCATAATATTTATTAAACCGAAACATCACAATATCAGCATTCACAATTTATCACTGTAACAATTTTATGCACGAATCGTATATTTCACTCATCCATCAACTAACAACAGTGCATATACATAGGTAGTTTTATTAACACCCATTCACGTCAATTATATGTATATATAGTTTCCTGTTTACAAACATTCACGTCAATAAGAATGCATATGTATATAGTTTTCTGTTTACAAACATTCACGGCAATATTATATGTCCATATATATAAGTAGTATTCACATCAGCACCTGTTGTCGATTTACATAAGCATGTGGGTGTGTCCACACGGAAACAGCAGATCAACCTACCCGCTTTTGATATATTTGTAAATTTATCCACACACAATCGGTACTGATATGCATATATATTCCTAGCTGCTATGTTACTGATATGCCTATATATTTATACACACACAACAAGCAGTGATCTTACTTTTTTTTTTCCTTCCTAACTACTATTCCTGTTACCGATTTGTATATATATATGTACTCACACAGATATGCAACTTACTCGTGACTGGTTGCTGGTAAGACTCCCTGTTTTTTTTTTCCTGTCTCGATCTCATATTTTTCTTCCTTTCTTGATTGCTATGCTCAGTTATCACCATGCATAAATATATATAAGCACACACACAATCGTTAATGACTTACATATATATATATTCCTATTACTTTTGCTAACTCTCGGTTACTGATATATATATATACACACGCAAACAATAGAGCTTACAGCTCATCCCTCTTTTTCTTTTCCAAATCTAATCTATACCTGCATATAGACCAATAGCACTACTGTTTTTTTTTTTTCCTTTGATTTCTAACCAACAACAGTAGTAACCTATCCTAGCTATTACTAGCTTTATACCACTAACTAAAGAAAACTCACAATCGACCAACTCAATCAATAACACCGATCAACAACTCAACAATATAGTGGTAGTAAGTTGGTTCAGCAAACCGATAACATCAACACATAGAAAACTAGTTTTTTTTTTTTTGGCATCTTAGTTGTACATGTGAGTTACCTGGTTTCCCCTTGCCATTACTTGTTATTTTTCTCTAGGTAGTTTCAGCTAGAGATCCCACCTTCTTCCTCTTTAATTTCCTCAGCACCTGGTCTGGTTTCCCTCCCCAAGCTTGCGCACGACAGCAGCGGTACAGTAGCAACCAAGAACGTTTTTTTTTCTCCTGTCTTCTTTCAGTGTTGTTTTACTACTAACTTAATTCTTTCTTTTTTTAATGCAGGAACTTACGCGAGCGAAAAGAATTCAGTAATGAGTTGATATATAGAGCAGAGGAAATCATTACTTAACAGGGCAGCTAATGAGAACATGACATGTGGTACTTATAGCTCTCCAATTCTATTGGCTCTCCCTTGCTGATTGTATCAAGTAATGACACGAACTCCCCCCCCCCCCTTAATAAGCCAAGGGAAATCGATGGACAAGCTGGAGATAAGGTTAGAAGTGTAATCATCACAAAAAGACAAAGATAATTAAGAAACCTTACATGTCACTATAGTAGATTATCATTGCTAAATTCTTTTTTTTTTTCATGTACGTAACTTCCAACTACTACCCCAACAAAATCGGTTTGGCTAGGCTATTCACAAGAGTATAATAATATTATTACTACCCATATAAGACAAAATTGTTAACTAACCTTCTGTTTAACGTGTGACAAAATCAGAATACATGTTGGAACATGTAGTAACTCACGGTAATATAAGGGCTGGTTTGGCCGCTTCTCTTTTTTTTCTTTGTCCATTTTTAAGGCCTCGTTTGGTCTACTAATAACATGATACATTAGATAATATTTTAGCTAAATACCTTAGGTAAATAATAAATAAATCGATTCACAGTAAATTCATGCTCATTCACAGTAACTGACAACTTGTACATGTAATTCACAATAAGTAACGACAAAAGGTGTGTCATTAGGGCTATGGCTTTATCGGGTGTTTCACACACTTCAACTTTTTACCGGTCTCACGCTCCACTTTGGCATGAAACTCCTTGAAGGTATCAAGTACCTGGTCCTTAGATCTCATCAGGTACAACCATACTTTTCTTGAGTGGTCATCAATGAAGGTGACAAAATATAATGCACCACCCAAAGATTTCTCTGTCATAGAGCACACATCAGTGTGCACTAATTCCAGTATACTTCTTCTCCTACTTGGTCGGTAGGAAGTGTGGAAAGCAACTCTATTTTGTTTTCCGGCCAAACAGTCGGTGCATGGCTTTAGAGTTTCACCTTTAACGTTGGGAAGTAGTTGCTTGTGGGCAAGGATTTGCAATCCCTTCTCACCCATATGGTCGAGTCTCCGGTGCCATAACTCCAAATCTGCACCACTACGAGCTACATTAATCTCCCCCTTGCTCGGTTTACCATGCATTATGTAAAGAGAGCCTTGTTTTTGTACACGAGCAAATATCATATTTCCCATAGCAAGCTTCCACTTTCCACCTCCAAAGTTACTGGTCATATCGGCATCGTCAAGTTTACCGACTGACATGAGATTTAGACGCATGTCAGGGACATGTCTAACATCCTTCAATATCAATTTGCAGCCTGTGTTTGTCATCATCTCGACATCTCCTTTGCCAATGATCTTGCTTCTTCCTTCATTTCCCATCTTCACAATTCCAAAGTCACTACTTTGGTAGTTTGAGAATAGATCTCGATTTGGGGAAACATGAAAGGATGCTCCAGAGTCAATGACCCATGAACAATCACCAAGAGCTAAATTTAGTGACTCGTCAATTTTGGTGATGAAGACCTCTCCATCATCCTTTGAAGCCACAACTGTTGTTGATCTTTGTTCAGCTTGATCTTGATTGGTACTGTCTCCTTTCTGGTCTCGAATGAACTTACGACATTCAGATTTCTTGTGGCCCGGTTTGCCACAATAATAACATGTGAATCGGCTTCTTGACTTAGATCTCCCCCTGAATCGATCGCCCTTATGTCCGCGACCTTTATTCCGTTGCTCATTTCTTCCACGATTTTCAGCAATGTTCACCTCAGTCTGCATTGTGGAGAAACCACGTTCTTTTCTCCTAGCCTCCTCATTAAGAAGGCTATCAGTGACCGTGTCCAAGGTAATTTTACCTTCAGGGGCTGAATTGCTGAGAGTGACCACCAAGGTATCCCAGCTCTCTGGAAGAGAACTGAGAAGTAATAATGATTGCAGCTCTTCATCGATCGTCATTGACACCTTTGCTAACTTGTTGACGAGCCCTTTGAAGTTGTTCAAATGCTCGATCATGCTTTGGCCATCTTTGTATTCAAGCTTTACTAGTTGTCTGACCAGAAAAGCCTTATTGCGTGGCGTTTTCTTTTGTATCATCGTCTCAAGTTTCTCCCATAACTCATAAGCATTGGTGTAGGAAGAAACATGCTCGAATAAACTTTTGTCGATGAATTTTCTGATGAGAGCCACCGCCTTCCGGTTTAGTAGTTTCCACTCCTCATCAGTTTTGGCTCCGGTCTTCTCTTTCTTCAAGATCGGCTCATGTAGATCTTTGCAGTACAAGTGGTCCTCCATCATGGGCTTCCAATAGGAGAAGTTGTCTGCCGTTAGTTTGAACATATCTCCATCATGGGCAACAATGTTTTCTTTCTCCATCTCGTTTTGCGGAATCTCGGCCAAAACTTTCTTTTCTGATGTGGAAGATCAGCTTAGCTGCAACCACAGAGCATACTAAGAGAGTCTGGCTCTGATACCAGTTTGTTGGGAAAATATGGTGCGAGATGGAGACAAGAAAGATAAACAAAAGAGACCCGAAAAATTGATGGAGATGACACACGATATTTTAACGAGGAAAACCCCTTGAATGTAGGGTAAAAACCTCGGGATCGAAAGCACCGATCCAAACCTTCCACTATAACAATAATGGGATTACAATGGTGATCTTCTTCGAATAAATATCGAAGGCTCTAGCTCTCAAATTTTGTAGAAATAACAAAAAGGGAACAAACAAGAATTAGAAAAAGAAGCTATAAACTCTTTCTTTTTCCTCTTTGTTTTTCCTCTCCTTTTACTCTCTTTGCACACTTGTGCAGCTTGTTTGATCCTCTCCTCAAGTTCTAAATGCTTGAACTTGGATGATGAAAAACAACTCAAGTTATGTGGGTATTTATAGGAAATGAAGTGTGGTAATAGAGTATGAATTTCAATGTGAAATGAACTTACCAAAGTCATAATAAGTGTGCCACCTACCTTGAATTATTTACCTCCCTTGATTTACATGTGGTTGGTTAAATTTTCAACCTTAGTGGGCTACCAACTAGGAGGAAGTTTCTAACACATCTCCCATCCGTTTCCCCATTACACCCAGTGGTAGAACCAGACATTTTGTTTAGGTGGGGGAGGGGCAAAATTTTTTTGACACTATCTCTTTTTAAAACACGATGTTATTGTATTTTTTTAATTTTTAAAAAATTTATAAGAGCATTTTGTAAATTTTCAAAAGTTTCGGCCCCTTTGGATCTACCACGGATTACACCCACCGTCTTTGTTGGAGGGAAGAGAATTTGGTATTTTAAAGAAGCAGCCAAAACTGAACTGGAGATCACATAAAGTTTGCCCGATCGGCACCACCATTTAATTGCATCAAATTTGAAGCATGCAACTGAAAAAACCTATTCCTTTGTGAAACACCGACTGCCTGCTCTGTAGCACAACTTTTCACCAACAAGCTTGCATGCATGGAAAAAGAAACCAAGGCAGCCACTAATTTCTTATGTTTAATACTAAACCCCATAATTGTAATGATATGAAACAAAACCTTAATAACAAACAAAACAATAGCCGCCCTAGATGAAGATAGATGCCAACAATCACATGCATAAAGTATTATGTTGATAAAAGACAATACTAGCTAACAATCACATACATAAAGTATTATGTTGATAAAAGACAAGACTAGCTGAAAAGAACTATTTGAAAAGGCAGCCATGAACAAGAGGGCAAGGAACCCTCACTAAGAGGGAAGGAAACTTGCCACCGGGAAGGGAACAATAACTTTGGCTTCATATGTTGTTGGTAGAGGGTGTTCTTGTTTTAACATAAAAACTTCATACAATAATAATTTCAAATTGTTCTACTTTCTTTGTTTTGCATATAATTTGATTTATATATAATTTGTCAAGTTTTTTCATTTTTAGTAAAATCATTGAGTATTTAAGCATAGTACTAGATGTAAATTGTTTGTGAACTAGGTTTTCGGTCATCCGGAACTGGGACAATCACCTTATGAAATACTACTATTCTTTACTCCCTCCGTCTTGAATTGACCGTCTTGTTCACTATTTGGATATGCCGATTGACTTCAATATTTAATATATAAAATAATTTAAAAAATTAAAGTGTTGCTAATAATTCATCACATAATAAACTATATATTACAAAATTTAGTTTTATAAAATTATTTTATCTTAAATGAATAATATTGGTGGTGGAAAATCGTGTCATAAGATAAAACAAATACCGGGACGGAGTACTAAATTAGTCTACTATACAACCGGAAGCACGTTGCATGGTGCTTCTGGTGCTGACGTGTTATTTGTTTTTAAATGATTGTATTTATTTATAAGTATTTTCTAAAATTATGTAAAATAAATATTTTTAATTTCTCCATAAATATAGAAAGTATTTTAACAATTTATTATTCTAAAATATTTTTTATAAATATCTACAAACACGTTTTTTATCTCAGTTATTGTTGTTTTTCTTCGCAATTATCCTCATAATTTAGATATGTAGTATTAGTTGTTCAACTTTTAAAGCACCTTGTTCATAATTTACTACATATTGTTTATTTTTTCAAAACTCACATACATGTTTATAAATATAAAATTAGTTTGTTCAATTTTTTTGACTATATGTTCAACTATTTATTATTAAGGATTCAAAAACTAGATCTAATTGTTCATAAGAAATTTATAATAAATCAATGTCAATAAAATATATCATATTTATTGTTTTACCGATTTTTAAACATCAAGTTTGTGTTCATATACATTATACTTATTGTTCAACTTTTTAACCCTTTTGTTCAAAATCCATTTCACATTTGTTCATAATTTAGATATGCACTATTAGTTGTTCAACTTTTAAATCACCTTGTTCAAAATTTACTGCATATTGTTCATTTTTTCAAAACTCGTGTTCATGTTTACAAATATAAAATTAGTTTGTTCAATTTTTTTGACTATCTGTTCAACTATTTATTATTAAGTGTTCAAATATTAGATCTAGTTGTTCATAATTTTTTTTTATAATAAATCAATGTCAATATAATTTATCATATTTATTGATTTACCGATTTTTAAACATCAAGTTTGTGTTCATATAAATTATACTTGTTGTTCAACTTTTTAACCCTTTTGTTCAAAATTTATTTCACATTGTTGTTTAATTTTATTAGAGTTCAAATCGGATACTAGTAGTTCTTAAAAAAATAAAAAAATGTTGAATTTGATTTTAAAAATTTCAAGTTAGGTTCAGATACGCTATAGTAATAATAGATTATCCGTTTATGGCGTAGATTTTCTTTAAATATTTGTTTAAGAGTTATAGTAATAATATCTTTATTTAAATTAAAGGTTTTAATTTAATAATATATTATTTTTGTTTTCATATTTTTCTAGATTTTACTAAACGGTTATAATAATAATGGATTTACTTAAGATAAAAGTTATTTCCTAAAATTTTAAAATAAAAACAGAAAACTTCAATAACACAACACACTGCCACATATGATTTTTTTTGAGAAAATTACATATCCACCCACGTGGTTTTAAAAATTACTTTCCCCACCCATGTGGTTTCCCCTGTTTTACATCCAACAACTTTTCTAATTTTTGTTCAATTCAAAAGATGCTTAAACGTTGTCCGAAGTTGATGAAATTTTACATAGACGATGCTAAAGTGTTATATTTTGGTTCAGTGAGAAATTTAAAGTTTTTTAAGCTTAAATGTGACATGTGGGACCCAATGAACATGTGACATGTTTCATTGGGTCCCACGGGACACATCTAAGCTTAAAAAACTTCATATTTGACATAAGATCAAAGTATATCACTTTAGCATCATCCATGTAAAGTTTCATCAATTTTGGACAACGTTTAAGCGTCTTTTGAATTAAACCAAAATTAAAAAAATTGCTGGATGTAAAACGGAGGAAACCACATGGGTGAGGAAAGTAATATTTGAAACCATGTGGGTGGAATGTGAAATTTCGCCAAACATCATGGGTGGAGCATATAATTTTCCTTTTTTTTTTTTACTTGTGTACACCGTAACCACAGCAAACAATAGAAATTGCCCTAAACAGATACAGCTCTAACGCATCAGTCGGAAGAAGACAACTGACTGAGACAACTATTACCCGGAGAAAGACGTGAAGGGAGCCCGGTGAGAGATGGCGGTAAATGATCCCTACTATCTTCACCAACTCCACGACGATTATTACTACGGCTGCAACAACGAGCAACGAAATATCAACACCCTCTTCGTTTCAGGCCTCCCGGACGACGTCCATCCCCGCGAAATACACAACCTCTTCAGGCGGCGGCGCGGGTTTGATTCCTGTCAGCTCAAGTTCACAGGCCGCCGCAACCAGGTCAGTTTTTTTCTCTAATCCCACAATCAGGGAAAGGAAGGAATGGGGAAATCGTGATATTTTGTGAGTAGTCTGACACGAAATTTTAAGGTCTTGGGATGGGCTTCTTCCCTCCTTCATCCACAATTCTTTTCCCCCAAAGGACCTTTTTGGTGTCTATCATCTGCTCTGTTCTGTTTTGTCATGCCTTGTAGTTGTAGTTGAGTTCCTTGACTGGTGCCAAATGCCCATTTATTTTAAAGCACTCCCTGGAGGAAATTCTTTTGCAAATGTAACAAGGAGAGCAATAATTCTGATTGTTAAGTCAGATGTCGTTTTTGGAGGGTGCAGCATACTCTCAATCGGAAAATAAGGATATCGTATTGAGAAAACGTTGTGTGAGGCTGAATAAAGTCAAATAAATGAAAATTTAGCCTCTTCAAGGATTGGTTCTGTTTGATAGATGATTTTAAACAATACTGTTAATCGGAGCATTTGCTGTATCTCTAGTATTTTTTTTTCCCGAAAACCTCCATCCATATCATTATCTTAAGATAGCTTACAAAGAAAGTTACATCCAGACATATCATAACCGTATCTAGCACAGCCTAAGGAGGCAGCTACTAATTGCAACTGAATCCTGCAGGACGTTGCGCGAGTGGCATTGGAAAATGCCAAAGAAGCCAAGAGCCCTTCAACCTCATTAACAGCACCAAAGGAACTAGCCATAGCTAGTCTAATTATTCCAAGCAAAAGAGACATCTTCATAGGGCAGAGAACCATCAAGTCTAAAGACATAAACATAAAACGAAGATTAGCTAAGCTTAATCGAGCAGCCAAACTGGACACTAATTTGAACCAAAGATTCCAAAAAGCACTAATTGCAACCATCACCGCAAGCCGTGATTCCTCATTGTGTGAAACAAGAAGGAAAGGGAGGCAATCCGCAACCCTCAACATCTAAACCATGTGAATCACTGTTGAATCAACCCCACAAGGGGGCGCTGATTTATCTCTGATTGCACATGCAATGTGGTGAATGACACCGCAATGGTGTCCATCACAGAGGGAAGCAGAACCATCCCCTACGCATGCATCACTAATTGACCACAATCAGCAGCAGATGGCGACAATTGCTCCCAAGCAGCCGTAACTGCAAACCAGAGCAAATCAAAACAATCAACACCCTCGCTGGAGAGGAATGGAGAGGGACAGGGCGAAGTAAACAACTGAGCCAACAAGGAGATTAGAGACAGAGACCCTCACGGCCATGAGTGGCGCGGAAGGAGCAGTGACACATTCAATATGAAATTCTTGTGACATGGGAGTGAAGAGCGAGTGAGATGTGACTGAAGCTATAACCTGTGGAGAATGGGGAAGAAGGAAAAGGTGAGGGGAGGGAGGAAATCACCAATTCAGAACTTTCTCTCTCAAGCTTCCATTCCCCTATATCTCTAGTATTCCAGAATGTGTCTGTTTAACTCCTAAATATGATAAAAGCTATCACAGTCTGTGTAGTAAGGCTCAAACGTTAGTCTTATGAAATGTTTTTAAGTTGCAATAAAATTGGTCCTAGCCTGAAGTAAACTTCATGTAAGATCATGTGTGGGGCTTCTAGCCTCTAGGAGTTGTGTACCTGTTTGGACTGTCTGTAATAAATTCGTCATTTACCAATCATAGAACTTTATCTGTCTAATGTAAGCGGTTCTCGTCATTATCTCTACTCATCTCTGATGAATACTGATTGTTTGTGGTCCTTTTTATAATCCCATGCAGGTAGTTGCTTTTGTGACGTTCTTCAATCATGAATCTGCAATGGAAGCACTGCGTGCATTAAATGTACGGCCCGCTACTTCTAACATATGAAGCTCCATGAACTTTCCCTCTGGGACCGCATATATCTTTCTTTTCTGGTGTTAGAGGCAACGGTCCACTTTTCCCCTCCCCTATTTTTTCTACAATATTGAAGCATCTTATTGATAAAGCGATTTTGTGAAATGATTGTGTTGATTGCAATTTATAACGCGGTTGCTATTTAGTATTTACTGGAACCATCTTATTGCAATGGCTCTAATATAAGCCACCTTCTTTACTCAAATGTATGTCATCCATGCTTCTCTTTGAGCTCTTCTTTCTAGAGAGAAAGATGCATCAATTTTGGTTTCTATTGAACAGAAAGAGTTCTGACGTCTCTATCAATGGACAGTACTTTGGATATGTTGCATGCTTAACATCTCTGGCTGATTAAATATGATCATTCAGGGTGTCAAGTTTGATCCTGAGACTGGATCAGTGCTACACATTGAACTTGCCAGATCCAATTCGACAAGGAAGCATACACTAGGTACTATCTATTAGCAGCTTGGGTACTTGAGGTCATTTATACAAAAACTGATACCAAATCTGTTCAGTCTATTTATGAACTTTGCTTGTTGCAGGGAGTGGACCCTATGTTGTGATAGATAAAAGAAAGAAAAATCAGGAGGATGCTCAAGAAACATCAAGTAACGATGATAGTAAATCCGTTGCTGAAGAAGGTGGAAATTTGTTCTGTACTGTATAGCTTTCGTGTTCTCCTATATCTTGTGCTTTCTCTTCTAGTTTTGATCTAAATGGATGGTTGAGAAACTAAGCACTGTAACTTAAAATCGTTGTCATTTCCTTTGCACTGTAATTTGTGGTTGATTTAATTTTCATTACCTATAGATGATGAACACAAGGACCCAGATGAGAATGTAACTGGTTTTCCTTCAGGTGAAGATGACCAAACTAAAGAAAAAAGGTATAGAATTCCTGAAGAACAACATTTTGTGTTGTCCAGTACTCTTAATTAATATACTTTCATGACAACTATATAGCTTGCTCATATGCAGCGAGGAAACTCCTGGAAACAATATTGCAGAGGTTGGTCCATCCATAACCTCTTACAGTTTGTGACATATTAATTTATCACTTCATACATATAGAATTTGTTGTCTATAGTGGAGTTTTGACTTGGATATGTTCCGTTGCTATAATAGATTCCTGATTATTATTTTTTGACTTGACAAATGGGCTTTGTATATGATAGAACTAAAAAAGATACAGCTACTATTGATAGGACTTAGGAAGGTGCATGTACACATCCTACCGATAAATCCTCTAAGAGGCCAGAACATTCAACGTCTCGATGCCTTGCTTACAGTACCCCCTTCACCCTAGAAACACATGTACTTACCAAAATACTTGATACTCGTAACAGTAACTTCCCTAAACATAAATGCAGTAGCTTCCCTAAACTTAATGCAGTAACCTCCCAAAACTTTAAAGCAATAACTTTCCTCAACATAAAAGCATTACACCCACTAACGGTAACAGCTCAATTCAAACAAAAAACTTTCCCCACTAGTTATTTCCTTTTCCTAATAAGACTCTTGCCATAAAACTTATCCAATATAGGCCTAACATCACACCCCGCTGCACATCCACCTTGTCCTCAAGGTGGAAAGAAGGAAATTGTTGTTGGATCACGACCACTTTATCCCAAGTGGCATCACTCATCAGTCACCGGCTATCTTGCCACTTCTTCCCAATTGCTGTTGGAGGTCGACTTGGCTGCAATCAATACGCTGGCTCTAGAACCACCGTCACTCGCTGCGTCTGACTTGGTCCTCCAAGAACATTCCGTCTCCGATTCGAACTGGAACATGACTAGGGTTGGGTTTTACACAACAAGGTGATACTCCTGCTTAGGCATTCTCGAAAATGTTGGAAGAGCCATGGCCTCTAACTGTTCAATACTACAAACTTCTTCGCGTTCCTTTTTGCCGCTCGCTTGGTGATAAATTGATGGAAGATGACCATGTGTCTTTGAATCCGCCGGTGAATGCTCGTCGGTCGGTCGAAGAACGAAACTCTGCTGGACGACTTGGCAATTGAACACGATGATGCTTGGAGATGCAGATCATGAACTATGGGATTTTCCCTACTTCTTCCGGAACGATTATCTGGTGCACCTGTTATCTCTTCTCTCTTCTTTCTTAATCTGTTTTTCCTCAATCAATTGAGCTTTCTTTGCCTCAATCTATTTTCGGTTTCCCTAACTCCTGCTGAATGGATTCTGGTCCCTTCCTGGATCATTCAATCCATTTCCCTCCTCTTTCTATGTGCTTCCCATCTCCTCCTCTTTCCTTTCCCTTGTGTTCTCCTAATCGACACCTTATGCATGGTAATTGTAGTTATTGAATCCTCTAATTCCAATCATCCTCCTCTTTCATGTCGAATATTACTCTCTGCTGATCTCTGTTCTGCTCCTCCAGCTGGTTTGATTGATCGAGCTTCCCCCGTTTACGACCTTCAATTCCTCACTTTAAACAATTTCCTTCTCCGGTGGGGATAAAAGAGCAATCTGCCATTCTGACTTGAAGGAGACCTTCGCTGATGAAGGCTTGAATCATTCTATAAAGAATCCCTGAAATTCTCTCCAAGAAAGCTTTCCAAACAACATCCAAGTCCGTTGAAGCCACTTATCGCTCAGTATGCTCTTATGCTGAAATTTCGGCCACTTATCTAACAAAAAAAAAAATCCATTGAAGCCACACAAACGCTTCCCCTTCCATGCAATGACCGGCTGCCATGAACCGTGCCTCATCTCCAATGCCATAGATGGTGAAACAAAACTGCACTCAGCTGAGCCAACCTTGTGGGTCAACTCCCTCAAATATGGGAAGTTCACGATCGTTACCACCGAACTCCATCTCTTCGTTTCTGCCCTTCCAATACCCCTAGGCCCTGGACGGGCTCTGATACCAATTTGATAGAACTTAGAATGGTACAGGTACAAATAATAGGTCTTAGGAAGGTAGAGGTATACTTCCAACTGATAAATCCTCTAAGAGGCCAGAACATTTAACTTCTCGATGCCTTATTTACAATCCCCCTTTCACCTTATAAACACACGTACCTACCAAAATACTAGATACCCCTAACAGTAACTTAGCAGTGACTTCCTAAACATTGAACAGTAACTTCCCCAAACATAAAAGCAATAACTTCTCTAAACAGAAAAGCAATAACTTTCCTAAACATAGGCCTAACAGTATCTATCAATTCAAACAAAATACTTTCCCCCTTATTTCCTTTTCCTAATATAACTCTTGCCATAAAACTTATCCAATACAAGCCTAACAGTATCTATCAGTATTGATGCAGAACTATCAGAAGCACTTGACATGCCTTGAAATTTGCTATCGATATTTGTTTCTGATGAGTTGCATTTAAGAGTACACACAGGCACTTCTCTGTGTTGGCTTTTACAGGAACCAAACGAGAAGACATCTGAGGGCAATGGTCACACTTGCTCCACCTTGTTTATTGCTAATTTAGGACCAACTTGTACCAAGGAAGAGCTTGAACAGGTTTTATCTCAGTAAGTCTGTCGTGACATTTATTTCCTAGTATGTTCGAAGTCTCCTGTCATCACTATTTATGATTCTTGAACTTCACCCCTCTCTATCGTCTATCATCATGATGTTGATTCTCTCTTTTCCCCTCTTTCAATGGGTGATCTCTTTCAAAAAGGCATCCTGGGTTCAACACACTGAAGCTGCGTGCTAAAGGTGGAATGCCAGTTGCATTTGCTGATTTTGAGGTAAGGCATACCTCTGTGGATCTATCTTTGTTCAATGGTTTCGTGTCAGTCATTTCTTAAAGACGTGCATTTTGTTACACAAGATTAATGTTTTCAAAGGTTTGTTCACTTGCATCATCTGAATGTCATTTCCACTGTTAGCTCTATCTTACACATGTATGAATGCAGCAAATATGGTTCACGCTGTGCCCTGGTTGCTTTAAGCTTTCCTATTGTCATTTTAAATTTGGAAAGCCTGATTATGGAGCTATACGTTCAATTTATTCAGCGAGGAAGCGCACTTTATGATTCTTCTTGATTTCTTTATGTACGTGTTGCTATCAAGAAGCCAACGGCTTGTAGTTTTAAATGCTGACCGACTCTATAATGAATTACTGTTTTGACATGGGGATTGCGAATGCAACTACTAGTAAACTACATAATAGTAATATTTTCCGGTACAACGGTGGTTTTATTGCCACAGAGTGTAAAAGAAGCTACAAGTGCCATGGTTTCACTCCAGGACAAACACTACCATCATCAGACAGAGGGGGGATGCATATTGAGTAATTACCTTTCGATCTACGTTTGAAATAATATAGATGGTTTGCTGTCCTTGCCCTAAAATTTGTCTTTTCTTGCGTAGCAGATATGCGAGATCAAAAATGAGGAAACATGAAAATTAAAGAACAGCGCAGTTCTCTAACGGAAAGAAAAAGGGACTAAAAATGGAAAAGATCTCAAGAATTGTGGATGGAGGGGTGATCATGTTCATTAGAGGGACTATTCCCTTTCCCCAACAATCTGATGTAACATTTCTTACGAAAAAAAAAAAAATCTGATGTAACATGAATCTCTGGGCCTTTGTAATAATTAAGTTCCATGGTAGCGTAGCGATCTTGTAGCTTTGTAATTATATGGTTCCTTCCTTTGCCTTTACAATGTTGCAGAGCATGTTAGCCACTCTGACCATTTGTAATCTCTTATATAGAAATCAAATATAATCAATAAACTAATGTTCTAATGTTTACTTTACTGTCTTGGAGATGATTTATTCTACGCCTTGTTTTCAATTTTAATATATTCATCTTTTTCCTTTTTGTTCTTGACACGCTTCCATGGCGGCTAATGAAGGAATTAGAAAAGGGAAATTTTTCATAAAATCAGTGTTTGTAGTTCATTCATGAAATGTTAGAAATACAACAATATTTTTGAAAAAAAAAGAAATACAACAATATTTATCTCCTCATAGTTAATAAACTTAATTAAAATTATAATAAATAACTAAATGTTAAAATTTTTAAAAATATTATAAAAAATATAGATAATTGTAAAAATATATTCAATAATTATAAAAAAATAAAAGACTTTTCCTCTTCTAGATCTAGGCACAAGAATTAACAAAGAAAAAGTTGAATTCTTTACCCTTATTTTTTATATTGTGAATTGAAATAATTTAAAAAGTAGAGTTGTAAAATAAAAAGATAAGCGGTATAACTCGAAAGTAGATGATTAAAAAAACAGAACATATTAAATTTTGAAAATAGTGAAATGACCTAAAAAAATCATTTATTAAGAATACGAAAAAGTACATTAAATACCATAAAATATAAAGTAAATTTGTACAGGCATAATAACAAAAATTTATAATTAACTTTTTTAAGAAGTAATTAAAAATGGCAAAAAAAGATAAGAACTAATATAAAATAACTTTGAAATGGTTGAATATGTTTTGTGGTAGTTAATATATTGTTCGATTTTAAAAATTTTAATATTTAATGATATTTTAATTTTTTTTATATATTATTTATTTTTTTATAATTCTTTATATTTTTTAAAAAATCAACACTAACATTTTGTAATATAATGGCATTTTATGAAATTTTTTAATATAAATTAAGGGAAATTTCATGAAATGTCACTATATTTTTGGATAATTTATGAAATGCTACTTAAAAAAAGAAAGACATAAAATGTCACTATATTTTTATAAAAGTCCATGAAATGTCACTATCTTTTTGTAAAAGTTCATGAAATACCATTATGTCACTAACCAGAAGCAAAAAGAAAAAATACACCTACTTTAACAAAATACTTTTAAAATTCACAATCCCTAAGTGTAAGAAAAATTCACTAAAATTCACAAAAAATTTAAAGTACTAAAAATATAGATAATTAAATAAACAATTTAAAAAGTTAAAAAAATAACATAAATATTAAAATATCATAAAATATTGAACAAATAAATATTCTTAGATTTTTTCAAAGTTATTTAGTACCATAAAAAGAATATAGAATTTTAAACACATAATTTGTACTAATATTTCTACAAATTAGACCAATATAGTAACATAATTTATAACAACTAATTACCATAATTTATACCAATTAATTACCATAATTTGTTTTATCATATATTTTTAAATTAATTTATTATGCCAATTTAAATTATTTATTCAAAAAAATATTTTAATATCTTAATTAATATATGGATTTTTTAATCTATATTCTATTTGTAGATGATTTTATGACATTATATGTTTTTTAAATGAATAATTTAAATTATAAAAAAAATAATATGAAAATATATGGTACAAATTACGGTAGTTAATTGATTCAAGTTATGATGCTTAATTGGTAGAAAAATTGGTACCAATTAAACACCATAACTGGTATCAATTAATTATCATAATTTGTACCTTGCATTTTTAAATTATCTTTTTAATCAATATAAATTATTTATTTGAAATAAAGTATAGTATGTGATAAAGTCATCTACAAAAAGAATATATATTAAAAAAAATTCAAATATTAATTGAAATATTAAAATATTTTTTCAATATATAATTTAAATTGAGATAAATAAAATTTAAAATATATGCTAAAAATTATAAAAAATATAGATAATTGTAAAAATATATTCAATAATTATAAAAAAAATAAAAAAGACTTTTCCTTTCTAGATCTAGGCACAAGAATTAACAAAGAAAAAGTTGAATTCTTTACCCTTATTTTTTATATTGTGAATTGAAATAATTTAAAAAGTAGAGTTGTGAAATAAAAAGATAAGCGGTATAACTCGAAAGTAGATGATAAAAAAGAACAGAACATATTAAATTTTGAAAATAGTGAAATGACCTAAAAAAATCATTAAGAACACGAAAAAGTACATTAAATACCATAAAATATAAAGTAAATTTGTATAGGCATAATAACAAAAATTTATAATTAACTTTTTAAAGAAGTAATTAAAAATGGCAAAAAAAGATAAGAACTAATATAAAATAACTTTGAAATGGTTGAATATGTTTTGTGGTAGTTAATATATTGTTCGATTTTAAAAATATTTAATGATATTTTAATAATTTAATTTTTATATTATTTTTTTATAATTCTTTATATTTTTTAAAAAAATCAACACTAACATTTTAATATAATGGCATTTTATGAAATTTTTTAATATAAATTAAGGGAAATTTCATGAAATGTCACTATTTTGGATAATTTATGAAATGCTACTTAAAAAAAGAAAGACATAAAATGTCACTATATTTTTAAAAAGTCCATGAAATGTCACTATCTTTTTGTAAAAGTTCATGAAATACCATTATGTCTTTAACCAGAAGCAAAAGACAAAATACACCTACTATTTAACAAAATACTTTTAAAATTCACAATATGCCCCTAAGTGTAAGAAAAATTCACTAAAATTCAAAAAAATTTAAAGTACTATAAAAATATAGATAATTAACTAAAAAATTTAAAAAGTTAAAAAAATAACATAAATATTAAAATATCATAAAATATTGAACAAATAAATATTCTTAGATTTTTCAAAGTTATTTAGTACCATAAAAAGAATATAGAATTTTAAACACATAATTTGTACTAATATTTCTACAAATTAGACCAATATAGTAACATAATTTATAACAACTAATTACCATAATTTATACTAATTAATTACCATAATTAGTTTTTATCATATATTTTTAATTAATTTATTATGCCATTTAAATTATTTATTCAAAATAAAATATTTTAATATCTTAATTAATAATATGGATTTTTTAATTTATATTCTATTTTGTAGATGATTTTATGACATTATATGTTTTTAAATAAATAATTTCAATTATTAAAAAAGATAATATGAAAATATATGGTACAAATTACGGTAGTTAATTGATTCAAGTTATGGTGCTTAATTGTAGAAAAATTGGTACCAATTAAAACACCATAACTGGTATCAATTAATTATCATAATTTGTACCTTGCATTTTTAAATTTTTTTTATCAATATAAAATTTATTCGAAATAAAGTATAGTATGTGATAAAGTCATCTACAAAATAGAATATATTTAAAAAAATTCAAATATTAATTGAAATATTAAAATATTTTCAATATATAATTTAAATTGAGATAAATAAAATTTAAAAATATATGCTAAAAATTATGGCAGGTAATTGATATAAATTATGGTACTATATTAGTCTAAATTTGTAGAAAAATTAGTAAAATAATGTTTAAAACTCTATATTCTTTTCTATGGTACTAAATAATATTGAATAAAATCTAAAAAAAATATTAACTTTTTTTATTTTATGATATTTAATATTTTTTAACTTATTTTTATTTTTTTATAGTTATCTATATTTTTATAATATTTAAAAAAAAAAGGAAATTTCACAATATACCCCCGAAGTTGAGCGAATTTTACAAGATATCTGTGAGGTTTCATTTTTATTACAAGATACCTCCGAGGTTTCATTTTTTGACGATATACCCCTAAGGTTTCATTTTCATTATGATATACCCCTGAAGTTTCAATTTTATTATGAGATGCCCCTCAGTCAGATTCTGATATATTATATTTTTTATATCCTCATTTACCCTCGCACCATATGCCCCTAATAACCTCAGGGATATATAGTCAAAGTTTTGTTTGAATTTGAAACTTAAATAAAATGCTCAAAAATTAAAGTTCATATAAAATTTGACATCAATATCAAAAATGAATATAATTAAATAAATAAAAAATTTATTAATTGGAAATAACTAAAAAATTAAAATTAAATTATTTTAAAATAAACATAACTTGTTAGGAGTTACCTAGATATTTGTTAAAAATCTAAAAAATTTATAACAATATATAGAATATTAAAAGCAACAGTTTCATATAATACATAGAAAAAATCATCATTTAAATTAGAAAATAAAGTATAAAAACCATAAAATAGGTTCATTTCTCTATAATTTTTTAATATCAAATAATATATTTGTTAATAAACTCGTACTATAATTAATAAAATTATTTAATAATTTTTTGTATTTAATATAATTGTTATAAAAATTTACAATTTTAAGTCACTGCTATAATATTTTTTAAATTATGTAACAATATAAGTTTTTAAATAGATTTTTTGTTTAGTCATTTCTATTTATTTTAAACTTTTTATGATTCTAATTTTGTATACTTTTATTTATGCTTTAAATTGAATTAAAATTTTAATTGATCTTTAATTTTTATGTGTATTTTGTTCGTATTTTAAAATTTTAAAAATTTGACCATAAACCCGTGGGGTTATTGCGGGACATATGGTGCGAGGGTAAAATTAAGATATGAAAAATATAATATACAGAATCTGAACTGAGGGGCATCTCGTAAAAAAATTAAAACATCAAGGGTATATCGTAATGAAAATGATACCTTAAGGGTATATCGTAAAAAAATGAAACCTCAGGGGTATCTCATAATGAAAAATGAAACCTCAAGGGTATCTCATGAAATTCGCTCAAACCTCGGGGGTATCTCATGATTTCCCTAAAAATTTGTGAATTTTAGTAAATTTTTAACACTTAGGGCATCCACAACAATAAGTTATCTCTTAACATTTCCCTAGATGCCACATCATTATTATATATTTTTATTCTATAAGAAATTCTATCAATCTATTCAACTACAATAACAAAGTTCTTAACGTTCTCTCACTTCCTTATTTACACAATACCATACACTACTTTATCTACCCTCTCTCTTCCTTTTTTCTTATTATAACACATAAAATAGTAAAACAACCAATAAGAACACTTTACACATTCCTTAGTAAGGAACTTTGAGAGAAAAGTGGGGGATTCCACTCTATTGTAGGAGCTTATGTTGGGTCCTTAGTAAGGGATGAGTGGAATCACCGCTTACTGTAGCGCTTAGGGACATATTGTAAACTTTAAAAGTCTTCTGTTAACTAGTAGAAATAATTTTATCTTTTTTTGCTTTTGATCAATAATATAGTGGTATTTCATACATTTTAAAAAATAAAATGACATTTCGTGACTTTCTTTTTTTTAGTGACCAATAAATTAGCCGCATTTCATGAAATATCCTTAAATTAATTAGGAATACGGCTAACTGTAGGGTGCTGTGCTGTAGCAACCGCAATATTCAGCAAAAAGGATAAGATTACCAGATCATATGCTTTGAAGGAGAACTTCGACTTTCTTTGAAATCACAAACTTTTATCACATACACCCATGATATGGCAGTGTGACTTCAAAACAAAACCCATATCCCCGCATTCATATTACACTAACATACAGAATACAATACATGATCGTAAAAACTTAATAGTCGCCAAAATGAATGCAGTTTCAAAAGAGATAAGAGCTTCTTTCTGTACTCATCAACATGGTCGAGTGTAATAAAATTAAGAAACCTTCTGAGACTCTCTCGCCCCAGAGCAATCTTACAGATTTGCATGTGAAGTTGTTTCCTTATACACTCCGATTCGTCTTTAAACAACGACCACTGTAGCACTGTGCTCGGTCTTGATCAACCTGTAGCAGTCCCTCTCCGATTACCATCGTAGC
>JAIOTZ010001757.1:0-29008 GCA_023374045.1 Limonium bicolor
GCGACGAACTTTCCGTGCTGCATAAGCACACAACCCAAACGGTGACTAGATGCGTCACAGTACACCTCGAATCCGTCGATACCCTCGGGGATAGTGAGTACGGGTGCCGACATCAGAAGATCACGTAGTGTCTAGAATGATCTCTCACAATCATTTGTCCTTATGAATTGGGCGTCCTTCTTCATCAAGTTTGTCATGGGTTTGGCCACTCTAGAGAAGTCCTGGTCGAATCTCGGATAATACCCGGCCAACCCTAGGAAGCTACGAATGTCTGTCACTATCTTTGGCCTCGACTAACTCTTCACTCCCTCTATTTTAGCTGGGTCAACTGATATGTCACTCACAGATATAATGTGGCCTAAGAATGAGACTTTGTCTAGCAAAAACTCACACTTTGAGATCTTGGCGTACAGCTGGTTCGCTCTCATGATCACGAGGACGCGTCTCAGATGCGCCTCGTGCTCCTCCTAAGTCTTTGAATAGACTAGGATGTCGTCGATGAACACCACCACTAATGTGTCAAGCTGCTCTCTAAACAGGCACTTCATCAAGTCCATGAAGATGGTTGGTGTGTTTGACAAACCAATCAACATAATTGTAAATTCGTAATGTCTGTATTGTGTCCGAAATGCCGTCTTCTCCATATCCTCCTCTACTATCCTGATCTGATGGAAGCGGGATCTTATGTTGATCTTGGAGAAAGATGAAGCTCCTCTCATTGGTCAAACAAGTTGTCGATCCTAGGAAGGGTATACTTGTTCTTGACTATGACCGCATCCAACTCGCGGTAGTCAATGTGTGAGCCTCGATTTTAAACCCTATCCTATGTTGATTAAAGCTGATTAGGATCTAACCGGGTTTTAGGTCCACTTATAGCCTAAGATTAATAACTATGTCATATAACAATAATTATTAAAACCAAAGCTAGCTCACTGGAACCATTATGAGTCGCCACCTAATTTTAACCTAGATCAAATTAGGAAAGGAGAGTTCGGGTTCGGGGGCTTGATATTCGACTTAATTAGGGTTCAATTACTTTCATTACCCTTCCTAGGTGTTTCTCCTCTACTTAGTTTGATTACGGCTTATTCGAGTCGTTTTAACCTAAGTGCGCGCTTCTGTTTTTTATTTTTTAACGTTTTTTGACAGAAAATTAAAGTGGAAATTAAAATACCTAAAACTAGGGTTTCGGAGGCAGAATTAGGTCAAATTTTGCTTACGTCCGTAGCCACGGACCAAACGTCCGAGACCACGGACCCCAGTTAACCTAAATATACAGAAAAGTCGAAATTAAAGGAAAACAAAAATTTGCAAAGTCCGGGGCCACGGACAGGGTGTCCGTGGGCCCGGACATTATTAGAAAAACCTAAATTTTGAATTTTTAAAATCCCGCCGCCGTCCGTGGGTGTCCGAGCTTACGGACAGGGAGTCCGGGACCCCGGACACGACGTCCGTGGGTGCGGACAGCCCTCGACGGCGGCTTTGAGGCTGTTCCCGAAGGTGTTTTCGGCTCAAATTTTATGGGTGCGTAGCCTGAAAGATGTACAATACGTTAGTGGTCGAAAGTTCTCAATTTGAATTCGAATTATGCACGAAACTTGGTAAACAAGTTATTGGGAACAAAGCTGAATAAACGCAATACAGAAGCGTACGAAGGTTAGTTTGAGCCCAAATTTGAGGCAAGACAGATAATACCGTGGTGAATCAGGGAAGTGGAGTTTCTACCTGTTTTACCTTCGGATTCACAACGTTCTTCACACCGGGATTCATCGAGTGCTCCGTTGATGGCAGACCCGAGAGGATTTCGACCCAAGCTTCTGGTTGTTGGTTGTTGATGATGTTCTTCACGTTTTGGAGGTGGTTTGGTTGATGTTTGATGATTGTTGATGTGTTAGGAGTGAAAAGTGTGTTTAGGTGGTGATTTCGAGAGATTTTTGATGTGATTTTGGGTGCTTGGATGTGTAAAAACGTGAGGAGAATGAGACGGCTAGGTTTTCTGGTTGTAGGGTTCTTGAGGTTCTTCTTTGATCATGGATAAGGTTCCTTATATAGACCTCTTTAAGATAGAAAAATCCGGTAAAAACCGAGATTTACCGACGTTTAGCTCAAGGGCTTCCAAAAGGAATTTGATTATGAATTTCACACATGGGTAAAGGATGATATTTCTGATTTTTCTAAAATGGAATCGAATTTTTTGGATATTGGAATATTTTTAAATTCAATTTCTCGTCATATTCAATCAGAGAAATTGCAAGAAAATTATTGGAAATTCGAAAATCAAAATTCCAACGCCATTATGCTTAAAATGTCATCCTCTATCTTGGGTAAAAATTTCAAAGCATTTTGAATTGATTTGACCCTTATTTAGAGGAGAGAGAAAGCCTGTAGGGGGCTTAGGAGCCTTGAAAAATTACGAAAATGGCCCTGGAGATGACTAAGCTGTCCCTAGCACTCTGAAATGTGCCGATCGATCTGGGAACCCTCACTACTAGCCTATTGAAGAGACTCACCTCCGGGGGTTGAAATTTGGGTATAACAGATTGCCCCCCGTCAACTAGACTTTGTAATGGAAATGAAAAGGCTAGGCTAGTTGATGCTTGAGTGATACCCCAAATTTTGGATCTTAAAAGACCCCTCGTGCAATTGAAAACCAACAAGTTGTGTCGAGCTGTTTAAGGCGTGACTACCTATGAGTAAAGTGGAAGGATGTCGAGCGATTCTAAAGCGTCGGCCACCTAAAGGTAAAAAAAATGAATAATGTCAGACTATTCTAAGGCGCCGACTACCTATAACGAATGAGATGATGTCAAGCTATTCTAAGGCGTTGACTACCTAAAATGAAATGAAGTATGCCGAACATTCTAAGGGGTCGGGAACCTGTAATGCAAATAG
This sequence comes from Limonium bicolor, assembly GCA_023374045.1. Taxonomy (NCBI): domain Eukaryota; kingdom Viridiplantae; phylum Streptophyta; class Magnoliopsida; order Caryophyllales; family Plumbaginaceae; genus Limonium; species Limonium bicolor. Next base: position 2,893 of record JAIOTZ010001757.1, read on the forward strand.
AGTAATGTCAGCAGAAAAAAGATGATATGAGGATGATATGCTAACGATGCTGATGATGATGTTGATGCTGATGATGCTCGGATGCTTCTGGGGACCGAAACCCGTTCAATGCTCCTGGTTGGTATACTATGGGGACTTATTGCCTCTGCCCACCAACTGGGGTGCTGGGAAACTTCTAGATTACCAAGGGGACTTATGCCACTGCCACTAGTTGCTTCTCCCAAGAAGTTGACATAAAGATGGGACTATTGCCTCTGCCCCGCCAACTAGATCACGCTCTATCTCGCACTGAAGATGATACAGGTCTCGTACTGGTCTCGCACTGGATGATGAGATGGTCTCGCATGATGAAACTGATGGGTCTCGCACTGATAAAGATGATGGGTCTCGCACTGATGAAGATGCATGGTCTCGCACTGAAGAAAATGATGGGCCCGCATGATGAAGATGGTGGTCTCGCACTGAAGAAAATGATGGGCTTCACACTGATGAAAGTGGTGGTCTCGCACTGAAGAAAATGATGGGCCTCGCACTGATGAAGATGGTGGTCTCGCACTGAAGTGTATGAATGGATGAAGGAAAAGCTGGTCTCACATGATTCTAGGTCTCGTACTGAATGAGAGATGCTAGGTCTCGTACTGAAAGAGGAATCTGCAGGGCCTTGCGCCGATTTTAGGTCGCGAACTAAAAATGAGTTAGGAAGATAATGGTCTCGTGCAGATGATGAAAACTGATTATTGGAGTGCCAAACATGGCAATGATGATAAGAGTATGCAATCAAAATACACTGAAAGATACTCGTTCAAAACAGGAAAACTGTTGGAAAGGGGCAATGTTGAGGTGTTGTGCAAAAGTTGTAAAATGCAACTAAAGTGTTGTTGGTAAGCTAGCCCAAAACAAGGAACTATTGAAAAATGTGAAACATGGCAATGCTTAAGAAAAACTTGCTGAAAAAGGAAAGTGAAATAATCATTTCTGACTAAATAATTTCAAATCTCAATTTGTTTCTTAGAAAATGAACATGCCGTGGTGGTGGAAGTGTGTGGTGTTTGTTGGTTGTGCTTGTGATAGACCTGGGAATGCGTGGATTTTGAATGGTGGTCAGGGTTATGACGGGTTTGATGTTTTTGTGGAGGTAAGGCTAATGACGGGCTTGAGAGTGTGTGTGGTGGTGGTAGGGGCTTATGTGTGCCTGTGTAGTGGAGGTGTGGAGGTAAGGGCTTATGTGGGCCTGTGTAGTGGAGGTGTGGTGGTAAGGGCTTATGCCTGTGGTGGGATGGTGGTGCTCAAGCTTTAGGTTTCAATTGGTGTTGTCATGGCAATTGTTGGAACCAACAATTGCCCCCAGTATTTTTCCTTAGGACAATCTGAGCTAGAGTTCATGGCAATTGATCGGAACGATCAATTGCCCCCAGTATTTTCTTTGATTAAACGAACAAGTCTCACCCTCACAGGGTCGAGGTTTATGCTTTGATGTGGTGCTCCCTAACCTACACTCGATGTGGTCGGTGTTTGCACTCATTTCTCGCTCATGGTCATAACTTCTAAACCATTGAATTCGATATTTGATGGATTTACGCATTTGATCTGTTACTTTCACGTGATTGGACACACAACTATCAAGTCGGAAGTCTTTAAAGCTTATAACGTGGCCATAGGGTGTGATGAAAGACGACGGGATCATGGAGGGATATTTGAGGTATGTGGAGCTAAAATGGGTGACCAAAGCTGCAACTTGCGTCCTCTCTCAGATTCATCTTCCTTGTCTTGAAGTCGTCTAACTGCTTCATGTTGACGTTGTTTTTGAGCTTCTGGACCTGGACTTTTGGAGTTGTCCTTTACACCATTTCTCTTTTTTTGTCATTTGGACTTCTTCGAGGCACTTCGGGTTCGCCTTTTTGTTTTATCCTTTCTTGACTTTGCCTTTGGGGTTCTTGTGTTTCCCGGTTTTGGGCTTCGAGAGCTGTTTTGACGTGAGCTCTTTTGATCCTGTGTCACTTTGGGACCATTTACGGATCACTTCGTCATGCTGATAGCGGCATTGCTTCTTCGGACTGATGATAATGTTATCCGAGAGTCGGGCTCCTTGCTTCCTTTGGTCACCGGGTCGGACATTCATCATTGGCTGGGTTATTTTGTGGGGCTCATAATATTGAAAAGGGATATACAAAAGGCTCAACGGGGGTGCCTAGGGTTTAATGTCAGGGTTTACAAGCTTTTGGCTATGTGGTGCTGTACCTAGGTGCTTCGTCATTCCTGATAGTTGTATATCCGTTCTTTGTTACTTTTCACAGGTCTAAGCGTAAATTTACAAATTATCTCCTTCGGTCGGAGTTATACCGTTTGCCTCACCTTTGAATGTGGACTCACCGGAGTCGTGTAAAAATGACACGCTCGTTCACTCATGGTTTTTCCACTCAAGACACTCTCGTGAATTTCACTCAGAGACTAGTTCGCACGCGTAAACGAAAGATTAAAGATGACGATCCTGAACTCAGATTGCCCCCAGTATTGACCTGGGGTTTATGACAACACTTAAACAGATGTGGATTTTGGAATGCTTTGTGGGTTGTTTGGATATTATAGGGTGAGTTGTGGTGTTTGGTTAGGCATGTTCAAATTTTTAGAAACAAGAGACAAGCCGTTCCATTGCATAGTCAGAAAATGATTGCTTCGCGATCCTTTTCCTTAAAAAACTATTTTGTTTTCCTTCTTTTTTCGATGAATGAAAAATGGTTAGTACAGGAGTTGTGAAAATGGAACTATGATTTTATTTATGAATCATGAAAGAAACGTAAAGATTACAATCAGAGGTGACTGAAAACTAACTAATAAGCTACTAGGAAAATTTGAAGATGCAAGAAAACGATCTGCACACTTAGAAAAATTGGACTCCTTGCTCGAGGAGGTCTTGAATCTTGTGCTTCAATGCTCGGCAATTGTCAGCAGAATGGCCAGGCAACTGATGGTAGTGGCAGAATTGATTAAGATGCCTCCCCAAATGAGTGGTTCCTGGCCGAGGGGCCAGGGGCTGTAGCAGGTTTCTCTTCTGAAGCTCTTCAAACGCCTGACTTGGTGCTCGGCCAATGTTGGTGAATTCCCTTTGCGATGAGTCTCGGCGTGGTAAGGGTATTGTCCTAAGGTTTTGATGCGGAGATCTAGGTCGTTGAACCATATTCACTTCTGGGAAACTGCTTTGAGCGCAAGCTACTGTCTGAAGATAAGCCTTTTCTGGTCCTGGCTTAGATAATTTGGAGCCACTGCCGGAGTTTCTTGAGCACTCGAGCTCCAAACCTTCCTTATGAATCCTTTCCTCTAGAATACCGACTTGTCCCATCAACATGTCCAAACTCGGAAAGTACATAAATTTTAGCTCATGGTTGTGTTGTTTTCGCATGTTCTCAATTATCATGCGGATTTGCTCCTGCTCGTCCATTCTGGTAGGCATGGCTGCAGCCTTTCTCCTCCAACGCTTGATGAAGTCAGACATGGACTCACCGTCTTTCTGTCGAGTTCCTGCCAGATCGATTCTGGTGACCTCGAGGTTCTTAGCATACTCGAAATGATTTAGGAAAGCCTCGCAAACCTCCTCGTAGGTTTTGGTATTCATCTTCTGAGTGAGATACCAACGCTGAGGAGTCTCGTCTAGATAGCGTGCGAAAACTTTGGCTTTTTGCATATCGTTGAGCCCCAAGATGGACATTTCTCGGTCGAACATAGCCAAGTGAATCTGTGGATCCGAGGAACCCTTGTACAAAGCGAGTGCAGGCAGCTTCAGCTTTAGGGGAAGAGCAACTTCGGGATACGACGCCGTGGAGAAATAATCGAAGCCAGCTGGTTTGTTGGTTTTCTCTATGCGCTCAATCCTTTTCAAAACCCTTTTGACCTCTGCAGCTAGCTGGTTGTCAGGAACATCCTTCCCCATACGTGTTTGAGGATCTTGGGCCCTAACAGAGTCAATCTCGATGTAATTACGATTAAGATTTTCATCCACAAGCTTTTCCAGAGTGTGCTGGTTTGTCTCCTGGAGATTAGCCTTACTCCTCAGTTCCTCGACAATGGACTCCAAGACCTTGTACCCTTGCAGCACAGCGGCCAACTGGGCCTCGGTGTTGATCGGGTTTCCTCCTTCTGCCATATCTGGATTCGGGCTTGCCTGTTTCCAAGAAGTCCATTATTAGCTAACAAGAGGAAGTGGGTTGAAAGACACTAAGGTGATAATGACACTTCACAAGGTAGATCGAAACAGGCTTAGGCTGAAAGCAAGTGGGCCAAGATACCCAGGAAATGAGGTGCTTGGGCTGAAGTATCTCTCAGGCTATGAACTGGAATTTGGACTGAAATGTAAACAGATGGCTTTGATTGGGCCTGAGAGGTGACACCTAGATCTAGGGTTTGGGGCTAGGGCCCGGATAAGAAGTCTACCTAGTCTAGAATGAGCCCTTGGGCCGGAATGTGTTTGGGCCTGGAGTAAAGCACATGGGCTGGAATGGTCCCTAAATCACAAATGGGCCCAACTTTCTTTGGGCCAGAGAAGATGGTTGCTAAGCAGAAAAAGATTTTGCTTTCGGGACTTGTGAGTTATTTCGAGTTCAGATGGATTTCCTTTTTATGGGCCTAGAACTAATTGGATAATTCAAAATGGGCCAGAAGAGAAATCACCTAAGTCTAAGCTTTTGGGCCGAAGCCCGAACGACTCACATGTTAAACCAAACAGGGCCTCTGGGCCGCAAACAAATAGAGCTGCCAATTCGTTTTGGGCTAGGTTGATGTAGGAGAAGTTCCTATCAATCTCTAGGCTGGGTAGTGGGCCGATCATACAAGCAAACAAGGCCCACACAAATTCAACATGTCCTCACTAGACGTTTAAGTCAAACCGGGTATGGATCGATCCGGAGAGGTGCTTGGGGCGCGGGCCCAGGTCACCACAAAGGAATAGGGCTTGTACGCTATTCTCTTTGGGCTTCCCCACTCTTTTCACATCACCTGAAGGTGTGCGTCTACGGTCGGGTCTTTGACTGACCAAACAAAGGGCTAGGTAAGGGCACTGCCAGGAAGACGCTTGGGGCTAAAGCCCAGGTATTAAGGGGGTGTGGTTAGACGACACCCTCCTCTTTTCCCCCGCTTATTCACATCACCTAAAAGGTGTGAGTCCCTGACAGGGGACCCTCAAATGGGTCCCGGGGTGAAATTGGTTTGTGTGGACCCTCGCTCTCATATGATGCCAAGGTGCAGAAAATTAAAGTGCGCACGAAGGTAAACAAACAGAGTAATAAAGCCATAAATAAACATTTTCGAGTTAAGCCCTCTTTCTTAAAATTAAACAAGTTAAAATTAAGAAGTTTGTCCCCAGCAGAGTCGCCAGTCTGTGAGCCTCGATTTTAAACCCTATCCTATGTTGATTAAGTTGATTGGATCTACGGGTTTTAGGTCCACTTATAACCTAAGATTAATAACTATGTCATATAACAATAATTATTAAAACCTAAGCTAGCTCACTGGAACCTATTATGAGTCGCCACCTAATTTTAACCTAGATCAAATTAGGAAAGGAGAGTTCGGGTTCGGGGGCTTGATATTCGACTTAATTGGGTTCAATTACTTTCATTACCCTCAGGTCGTTTTTCCTCTACTTAGTTTATTTACGGCTTATTACGAGTCGTTTTAACCTAAGTGCGCGCTTCTGTTTTTTTTGTTTTTAGCGTTTTTTGACAGAAAATTAAAGTGAAATTGAAAGCTACCTAAACTAGGGTTTCGGAGGCAGAATTAGGTCAAATTTTGCTTACGTCCGTAGCCACGGACCAAGTCCGAGACCACGGACCCCAGTTAACCTAAATATGCAGAAAAGTCGAAATTGAAGGAAAACAAAAATTTGCAAAGTCCGGGGCCACGGACAGGCTGTCCGTGGGCCCGGACATCGTTAGAAAAACCTAAGTTTTGAATTTTTAAAATCCCGCCGCCGTCCGTGGGTGTCCGTCTCGGACAGCGTCCGAGGTCCCGGACCATAGGTCCGAGGTCACGGACACCCGGACAGGGGTTTTTGAAGGTTCCCGAGGTGTTTTGAGCTCAAATTTTATGGGTGGTAGCCTGAAAGATTTACAACGTTAGTGATTGAAGGTTTTCAATTTGAACTCGAATTAAGCACGAAACTTTGTAAACAAGTTATTGGACAGAAGCTTAAAAACGTCAATACAGAAGCGTAAACAGGTTGGTTTGAACCCAAACTTTGAGAGAGTTACAGGTCGTGGGGAATCAGAAAAGTGGGATTGTAACCTGTTTTACCTTCGAATTCAAGATGATTCTTCACGTTGGGATTCTTCGGAGGCTCCGATGATGCCGGTCCTGAATTCGACCCCTTCTGGTTGTTGATTGTTGATGATGTTCTTCACGTTTTGGAGGTGGTTTGGTTGATGTTTGATGATTGTTGATGTGTTAGGAGTTGAAAAGTGTGTTTAGGTGGTGATTTCGAGAGATTTTTGATGTGATTTTGGTGCTTGGATGTGTAAAAACGTGAGGAGAATGAGACGGCTAGGTTTTCTGGTTGCTTAGGGTTCTTGAGGTTCTTCTTTGATCATGGGATAAGGTTCCTTATATAGACCTCTTTAAAGATAGAAAAATCCGGTAAAAACCGAGATTTACCGACGTTTTAGCTCAAGGGCTTCCAAAAGGAATTTGATTATGAAATTTCACACATGGGTAAAGGATGATATTTCTGATTTTTCTAAAGTGGAATCGAATTTTTTGGATATTGGAATATTTTTAAATTCAATTTCTCGTCAGATTCAATCAGAAATTGCTAGAAAATTATTGGAAATTCGAAAAATCAAAATTCCAACGCCATTATGCTTAAAATGTCATCCTCTATCTTGGGTAAAAATTTCAAAGCATTTTGAATTGATTTGACCCTTATTTGGAGGAGAGAGAAAGCCTGTAGGGGGCTTAGGAGCCTTGAAAAATTACGAAAATGGCCCTGGAGATGACTAAGCTGTCCCTAGCACTCTGAAATGTGCCGATCGATCTGGGAACCCTCACTACTAGCCTATTAGAAGAGACTCACCTCCGGGGGGTTGAAATTTTGGGTATAACACAATGTAGAGTCTCATGTTGTCGTCTTTCTTCTTCATGAATAAAACTAGTGCTCCCCATGGAGACACGTTCGATCGCATAAATCCTTATCTAAAAGGTCCTTGAGCTGGATTTTCAGCTCCCTCATCTCGCTGGAGCCATACGGTAAGGTGCCTTGGCGATAGGGCCCATACCTGGCATCAGGTCAATGGTGAATGCTACCTCCCGCTTAGGTGGCATGCCTAGTAACTCGTCGAGGAAGAGGTCGGGAAGTCTGACATGACTGGAATATCTGATTCTATCTCCTCACTATGTCTCGTGTCTTGGACATAGCAAAGAAATGCTTGCTTGCCCTTCTTCAAGTCCTTCATCAGGGACATGACTGATACTATCTTGATGGAAGGCTCCTTTCTTGCACTTTGGTAGGAGACTGACTTGCCACTTGGGCTCCTGAATAGTAGTCGAATGTAGTCTGCCCTTGTGCTTCTATAGCCAATCTATACCGGCTATAACGTCAAACCCCAAATCCTTTAACTCTATGAGGTCAATGGGAAAGCCCTCATCTCGGATGGTGATCTGAAGCTCTGTGTACAGTCCCGTGCACCGCACCCTCTCCTTAAATAGAAGGGTTACTGAGAAATCGGAGAGGTGCTCGGGGTCCAATCCCAAATGCTTCACGAAAGAAGAAGAAACGAAGGAATGGGATGCCCTAGAGTCAAACAAGACGAATGCATCAATGCCGTTCACTGGGAAGGTACCTGAGGTTTATGGGTTTGTATTAGCATCATGCTCATTAATATTTAAGGATCTTTTTTTGTTTGTTATGGGTTTTAGCTGTAATGACATTCCCCATCTCCTTGGCCTGTGCCAAATTGAGGATGTTCAGGGTACCTCTCTTTTCGGTTTCACAGCCTGAATTTATAATTGTATAAGTATAAGATTGAAAGTATGCTCGAAGAACTCTGAGAAAAATTCACTTTTATTAATCTAAATGAAAATATTACATGGTCTGTGTACATAACTCCATTAAATTACATCAATGCTCTCTAAAGGTCAAGTTTTGGCGTCCAAGTCTTAGGTGTTTACTAAGGTAGGTGGGGCGGTGTTCAGCTTAATCTTCTTAATCCCATGGTATATCATCCTTGACTCTCCACCGAACACTAAAACATCTCCCGACTTCAGGATGAGCTTGCTGGCCAAGTTCATCCTCTTCTGGTCTCCATATAAGAACTCGGCATCATCTCCAATAAAAAAAAGATACTACAGGGATTCCTCTGGCAATGGATTCGGGTGTCCCATCACGATCTTGGTGTAAACCAAGTTGTCTTTCTCTCTCGTAAAATTTTACGATGCACACATCCGTGTCTACGTCGGGTATGGGGTTATCCTCTAAATTTTAGGCGGTCTCTACTGCTTCCCTCACTAGGGTTCGAAATTTTTCTAGAATTTTTGGTACTCTCACTTCATCTATCTTTCTAATCTCTTGGTATGTCCTAGTTTATGGATCCCAATCCTTTCCTAAACACATTATATACAATTTCATTTTGACCCATTAGGTATCCCAGGGTATAAATCCTCTTGTTCCCTTCCCTAAGGCTCTATACTTATCTACAATGGTAACTTGCCCATCAAGGGTAAGGAACTGCTTAAGTAAAATCATCATGCCGGGTCTGATGACTTGGAATGTCTGTCTAGATACTCCGGTCCTTAGTCTATGGCTTTAGGTGACTCGATCGTGAGGGTATAGAATAACAGATATCGAAATTCCCTAGGATGTGAAAGGTTCTCTAAAGTGAGTTTCTTACTGAGTGCTACTTCATGCATAATTCATGGTAGGGTAAACGTAAACACATACAACATTTATGCAGTCACATTAAGGGTTCTTAGGGTTACTGTATCACGCTGAGCACTAGCCTTCGCGCCTAGGGCTCCCGTAGAGTTCAGGGTGCCCGAGCCCTGAACGACGACCTTCCTTTTTTAGCTCCTAGTGTAGGTAGGGGTCAGTCCCGTCTGGCGGTGCGCGGCCCTCAAGATCCAGCAGTTGAAGTCCTCTGAGTGCTCCTAGATCGGCGATAGCTTTAGCTCTCAAGGTTGGAGAACACTCATACTCTCGGTGGCCCTCCTTCTGTAGGAGCGGCACTCCACCTTCTTGTCGCTGCAGTCCACTCTGGGGTGGTCCTTCCATAGCGCTTGCAGTAGAAGTGGCGATGTGGTTGGGATGTGCCTGTTGTTTCAACTTGGATTAGTAACCTATTAAATGAGGTTTAAGTTGGGTTTAAGGTAAGAGGGGAGTGTCTTACCCTTAGGAGGTGCAGACCAGATGGGCTGGGCCTTGATAGCTGGGGCGGTCAGACGGGGGACTTGCTCCCTCCCCTTTGACCCTGATAGCTCTACTACCATCTTTCTTCCCGAAGGGCTTCCTGTTGAAGATTCTCAATATTAGTAATCATTTAAGCAATAAAAGCAAGGCATTTAATTTAATTCGTAAGTCTCCTTACTTCCCTCGTTTGTTGCTCTCAGCCCTAGTCGCTCCTCTATCCTCTCTCTCAGGGTTCTTACGCTTCTTCCCCCAGAACCTCGTCTCGTGTACGGAGCATCAACTCTGTCCTAGAGACTGCATTGTAGCACTCATGTATTTCATAGGTTAGTTTTCATGTACATAAAGGTAATTCGATTAAGTTAGATATCAACTCCTTCGTTACTTGGACGGGGGCGTGCACCCGGCACCATAGTTGTCTGGATACGAAAGAGTAGTCCCGCCCATAACTTCTCAATCTTCACTGTCTCTGAGTAGACAATGCCAGGTATGAAGTCCAAAGACTGATGAACTGAGCATAGTACTAGTCCCCATCATACTACCTGCGTGAGACTCTCGAACTCCTCACACTTCCTCTACTTTAGATGGGCAGGGTAGTACTTCACTCGGAGCAGATCCACGAATGCTGCCCAAGTGAAGTCTGGATCCTCCAGGTGAGGGTCCTTAACCACCCTCCACCATGTGCTAGCGCATCCTTCAGATGGAAAGCCGTGATGCCAATCCTCTGGTCCACGGAACGCGTAGAGCCTCGAGCGCCTTCTCATGCTCTACTATGAATCTCTCCAGGGCTGCGGGGTTAGCCTCTACAGCATAAGTAGGTACCCGCGTCTTCAACACTCTCTTCAGCCAGTCTGGCTCTCGGGGCTGGGGCGGGGGGTATGGCTCCCCCTAACTGAGCTCCTAGTTGTGCTCAAAAGCCTCCATCACACGGATAGTCCCCGAATCTCGGGGACTGCCACTTCTACTGCTCCACCACGGCCTCTACCTTTACTAGCCATCTGGAGTAAGATGGTTTAAATTAAATTCTATAGTTTACAGCATTGCAGTTAGTGGATATTGAAATGCCCATTAAGGCTGATTCTAACATGCTTAAGCATTACTAAGACTGGTTGTCTTGTACCTCACAGACGTTTTCTGTATTTCCCAAATCCTAAGCTCACTGTCTTATCCTTTGTCTCTTGTCATCAGAGCGGAGCACTTTTGTAACACCCCTATTTTATAATCCGGATAATCTAGCGCGCCAAACATAAATAGTCGATCGATTCGCAGTGGGTAATTAAAAGTCGTTTGCCAAAATAACCTGGGTGTTCCCGCCATTACCCGCCCATGCGAGTATGTGTTTACCAAACATTCAAACTAAAATCCCGCAGTGATGACAGAGACTTAATACAACCAAAGCTTACAATACAATAATCCAAAAAGAATAGTGAGCCGCCTACCTAAATCAATACCACAATTTTAGGATGAAGTTTAGCAAAACTCTGGTATCACATGCAGGTATACTGCTAACTATTCCCAAATGTCCGCGCTCCGGTACATCTTCAATCAAATACCCCTAATTTGGTGGCCATAAAGGCTCAACACAACCGCTGAGCACACTACTATATAATCTTCAAAACCCTAAGACTACTCAGGTTATTTAGCCCAATGTTACATGCTACCAAGTTCATGCTGATCCAATTTCAATTATAATAATGTAAATCAATAATTAAACAACCATGATTACATCCAAACATTACATCATTTCACAGCAAGCAGTAAGCAAGTGTACAAACAACGTGTAAGAAAAGTGATACGATGTGAGAGTTATCCTCTCCGAACGATTCCAGTGATGTAGCCTTGAGGCCTCTTTAATTCGTTATCCAGGCTAAATGTATCTCTTAAGTCGTTTTATTTTTAGTTAATTGTACTTAATTAAGGAGGGTGTCATGTTAGGACACCGTATAACTGCTTCCTCTTCTAGAGTAGTCGCTCTTGTGCACTAAGTAGTGCTCCTTGCCAAGGGTCCGCAGAGACCTAGTGGCCGTAGCCATGCACCAACAGCAGTGCCCTTCTGACCAATGATCATAGATCCGGCTCATTGGAGTTTCCATGTTGAGTGGACCCTAGCGGTCGACCCCTCTCTTCGGTGATCACAATGCGCAACCACGTAGTCCGTGACTACCCAGGATTTTCCTCATCCTTAATTAATTTCCACATATGATTAAGTTAGGCCTATACCTAAGAGCTATGCTTACGTTAGGTAGACTAATGTTCTTCATATAGGACCTTTAAGGTCTTAAATACGCCTAGACATCACCTAGGTTACTTCCATTCTCAAGTGTGTATATTATGATGAATATCAATAATCTTTTACAAGTACCATTTTCGTTCATCACCCATATCTCGATTTTGAGTTCTATGTACAGAATTGCCTAAGTCCATTAATCGTCGCGCACAATTGAAATCGCGGAATAGAAGGCAGTTAAATTTAAAACCACAACATATAACACACATATCAATCTTGTCATGCATTCACACAAATATCCGAACCCGAGGAAGCCCTCAGGAACATTCGAACCATACAATAACTTACCGTACACCGATGTACAATACTAGCGTGACGAGTCACGCATACCCTCTACTCTTCTTAAGCTCGAACCTTGCAACCCGGTGTACTGGAATATATATATATAACATTAGTGTCCATGTCTCGGATCCCTCTAACCATCCTATACTAATTCTCAACCTTTCCCGTAATTAACCTCTTAATCGGTTATCTGTTTTGTCTCGGGTTTTCATTAAGTTTCGGGTTTTGGGTTCCATTATCTTCATTGTTGTAAGAGTATGGTATTTAGTGTCATAATAATATTTATTACTCAGGAGTTAAATTCTTTAATAACTCATGTGTTACTGAGGTGCACGCATGCATGGATATAATCTACGTACGTGCATGCATGGGATTGAATCCTTTAGTTATACGTTATAATTTACGTACTCATACTTACGTGCATGCATGGAAACTATATATACGTTTATGGATGCATGAAATAGGGTTTGTTACTATACCTTATTTGACCATATTACGTTTCCCCTTTTAATTACATACTACTTAGTGTATTGGTCAACTTGGTTTGACTCGGCTAATGTTTCAAGTCAACCTTACGTCGATATTATTAACCAACTCATACTACCTCATATTATAACACTTGTAATTATATTTCTTATTCATGGTTCCTTCCACATTAACCTCATATGATTCATCAACCATATTATATCCTTTTTTCATATTATAGACTCACATTATGTGAATTATAACGTTTCCCCTAATGAATTAATTCATCATTTTATGTGGAGTTCACCTTTATTTATTTGTGTCTTCCTTTCACAAACCTCTTGTTAAGAATTTCTCTTAATATTTCACTACATATTCTATACATCATTATGTTCCTCATATTATAAGGTTTCTAACCATATATTATACTCCCCAAACTTCCAAATTAAATTCATTCTTTTATGTGATTGTTTATAAGGTATTTTTATACCATAATAATTTCCTTATAATATATTCTCTTATACTTTAGAATAATGTTACACTATGTCATTCCAAACCTTATTTTATATTCTGTCTATATTTGTATAATTCTGAACCAACCCATTACATTTTTCGGAAATCCTAATTCTTTCCCCACTCATTTTTTATTATTTACAAAATCAATCCAAACATTATTCTTGTTACATTTCCACTCTTATTTAATTTATAACCTAAGATTCTTAACATTAATATATAGATATTTGTGCATGCGAACAACACTTGTACATTTATTTTCCAGAATTATTCCACTAGCCCATAACTTTCCTTTTATTTGCATATTACCCCTTTTTTGTTTTATTTTTGATAATTTGGGCATATAGCCATATTATAGCCCCTTTTTATTCTGTAAACATACAATTTAATACCTAAACTTTATATTATACATACCAATTATTTAAATTACTGTTTCGGCCCTAGTTTTCTCTAGAATTTTGTACAGCCCTTTAACTTCACTAAATCACACCATTCCACCCAATTTTCGGTAATTTATAATATAGTCCTTGTAGTTTTATAATTATTACATTTTAACACTTAAACTTTATATTATAACTCTTAATTTATTAAATTACCAAAACCACTCCGAAATGCTTCAATTAATTCAAACAGACCCTTAGGGTCCTAATAATCACATTCTAGCCCTTGTATTTTCGGTAATTACACCCTAACCCCAAATAGTTTCATAAATCCCATTTTTAACTTAATACTTGTTAAATTACCAAATTAATTAATTTAATTTTTCTAACTTGGTCAAGCCTCACATGTAGGAAAGGTTGACCACCTAAAATATCCCTTTGACCCTTATTCATTTTATTTACGATTTGGCTCAAATTCTTTTCCTAGTTTTACATTTAGCCCCTTAATTTTTATAAATTCATATTTTATGTTTCTAAAATTCTCAAAATAATTCCTCACGGTTTTTAATTAAATTTGGTACTCTATATTTTATTAAATTATGTTTTTACCCCATACATAAGTCTTTTAATTATTTAAATGTTTATAAGGTTTATAATTTACTTAATTAAATCACATTATAATTCCTTATATTTAATTTGTGTAGCTCCTAAGTTCACTAATATTCATCTAAAATGTTCCTTAGTGAATATGTTTACTAAAAATTGCATTTTAGCACCAGAAGTTTATATAATTTCTTTTTTCACCCCAAAACTTAATAATTATTATTTAAACCTTTAAATAAATATAATAACATGGCCTAAACACATGGCCTTAAACATAATATAAACTTAACCATAAGATGACATTAAAATGACTTAAAACTACATATTATCCTCAGCTTGTTACAGTTTTTCCATTTATCTCATAAAATCATTTTTCTTTTTATTTTAACCTATAATATTGTCTTTAATAAGTCATTAGTACCTAGATTTACTAACCAAACATTTAACCATCATTTATTACACATTTGTATGGATTAAACAGCACACATATATACATATATTTTCGGCCTTATTTATTTCATAACATGATCAACCTTAATGTATATAAATAAGGGTTTCAAGCACCATTACCTTGTTATAACCACAAGGAAGTCCACAAGCCACTCACACCTTTCACGGCACTATTTAAATACAGCCTTAGGTTAGATTTTGTTCCACAAAATTAAGCTTAAACACTATGATAACCCTTAAGGCTAGTTTTAGTAATGTACCTTCTTAAGGATGGGTTTCTCTTTGGGAAGATGTCCCTACTTCCACAGCACTCCATGGGCAGCATTTAGGACCCATTTGTCCACACATAAGCAAGGAACAAGGTTTAGTTAGTGACTTCATTAAGTAGCTAGTTTAAAGAGTTTAACATGGATTTTTGAACCTTAAAAAAGAGTGTCTTTACCCTGTAATTTTGATGAGGTCCTAGGAAGTATTTTTGGCCACCTAGTAGAGGGAGAGATGGGTTTTAGTTCCATGAAAAATTTAGAGGAAGAAGAGCTTGAAAGAACCATGATAGGTCTTAGTCTTTACCTTATGTTGGAGCTTCTTACTAGGTGGTTTGGAGTAGCACTTTGGCTCAAGGATAGGGGCTGGAAACACTCTCAATACATGTGCAAAGAGATGTATACAGAGGTGTTAGTAAGTGAGAAGCTGAGAGTACCGAAAAGGAACATGTTATTATTATTGATTGTATATCGCTTCACAATGTGTTAAGCATGAAAGGTATTTATATAGAACCTATGTAACGACTATATTACAATGTTATATAATAAGACTAATGTGGGCCTTTTAAAGTCTAACACCCCCCTCAAGATCGACTAGGTGTTGTAGAAAGATCTTGTAGTAATAGACGGCCGATGTCTTGTAACATTGTAGAGTATGTTTTGCCTGGTAGAGACTTGGTGAGGAAGTCTGCTATCTGTTCTCTGTTTGGGATGTGTCATACAGCAATGAGGCCCTCTTGTATTTTTTGTCTGACATAGTGAATGTCTATTTCTATGTGTTTGGTTCGTTGATGCTGAACCGGGTTTTTAGCAATATAGATGCCAGATTTGTTGTAGCAGTGGACTGGAATGGGTTCAATGTCTGTGACTCCGAGTTCATGGATTAAGCGATTTAGCCAGGATAGTTCACTTGTGACTGCTCTTAGTGCACGGTATTCGGCCTCTATAGACGAAAGAGAGACACTGTGTTGCTTCTTAGATTTCTAGAATAGTGGAGAGTTGCCCAGCAAGATGTAGTAGGCTGATACAGAATGTCGTGTGTCTTGGCAGCCAGCCTAGTCACTGTCGCAGTATGCAAGAAGAGAGAAGTCTGGTGTGTCTTTTAGGTGTATGCTGTAATGTGTAGTGCCTTGGAGATAATGCAAGGTGTGGAGGGTAGCACGCATGTGTAGTGTAGTAGGTGCCTGCAAAAACTGACTTAGTAGTTATGTTGTAAAATAGATATGAGGACGGGTGTGAGTCAGGTAGTTTAATTTACCAACAAACTTCTGTAAACAGTGGGGTTAGGAAGGATCTCACCAGTTGATGCACTGAGTTTGAGTGTAGAAGGAAGAGGAGCTACTGTGTTGTCATTACCACTGATCTTGTGTTCTGTCAGGATCTCAGTTGAATTTGCGCAGAGTAATAATCAAACCTGTAGAATGATGCAAGAATTCCATACCAAAAAAGAAGTGAAGTTTTCCAAGATCTTTGATTTTGAATTCTTTGTCCAGTTGCTGTTTGAGTCTGGTTATTTCTAGTTTATTATTTCCGGTTATAAGAATGCCATCAACATAAACAACAAGGAAAATTACTTGATTTAGGTTTGTTTTCAGAAACAAGGATGAGTCATTACAAGATTGAGTATATCCTAGGTTTTCTAAGAATACACTTAGTCTTGTAAACCATTGTCTTGACGCTTGTTTCAATCCGTAGAGGGATTTCTTTAAGTGGCAAGCATTTATTTTGTTCTCTACTGTTACCCCTTTGGGGAGTTGCATTTATTTTGTAAGTTTCCATGGATAAATGCGTTGTTGACATCAAGCTGGTCTATTTCCCATTTCTTTTTTATAGCAATGGCTAGAATTTTCTAATTGTGGTCATTCGAACCACGGGGGAAAAAGTTTCAGTATAATCGAGGCCATACTTTTGGCTGCAACCTTTTGCAACGAGACAGGCTTTGTATCGTTCTAAGGTTCCATCAGCTTTGAGTTTTGTCTTAAAAACCCACTTACACCGATTACCTTTTGTGTTTGGGTAGTTTGGTTAGTTTCCATGTGCCATTATGGATCAAGGCCGTGAGTTCAGCATTTATGGCATCAACCCAATGTTTATGTTTGATGGCTTCCTCGTATGTTTGTGGATCTTGGATGTCAAGAATGGTTTCAATAGTGTTTTTGTTCTGGAGAGACGTGGCAGCTAGAGAAAAAAATGGGAGTTATGTCAGTAAAAGAATTGAGACAGAAGGGGGGTTTGGCAGAAGAAGTAGAAGAGAGAGTGGTGAGTCTGTTTTGGAGAATTTGGGTGAAAATATCTTGGTCAAAGAATGTGGTACTTGTGTGATAGTCTTGGAGGTATGTGGGTAGATGAGGATGTGAAAGATCTTCTTACATTTTCTTGAGGTGATGTTTCAGCAGAAGGGATGTAGCTGTTTTTAGGTGTTTATGTTGGAATTTGATTGTGTGCATCAGAGATGGTGGTATCATGTGATTGTGTTTCTGTTGTAGGATGTGCAGATGGTGAGATGGTGGGAGAAGAAAGTGAATCTTCATCATCAGAAACATAACCTGGTGGTTGTTGTGCTGATGGTATAGCAGAATTTGAGGGACCAAGGAAGGGAGGAATATGGGGATGTGGGTGTTTGAAAGGATAAACAGATTCATGAAATTTGACATCCCTGGATGTAATAATAGTATAATCCTATAATCGCAATAATCTATACCCTTGTTGCCTTTCTGCTAATCCTAAATGGACACATGGTGTGGATTTAGAACTAAATTCCCCGTGCTTTGGTCCTAGGACAAGGGCATAAGCCAAGCATCCAAAGTTTTTCAAGTTGGAATAATCTACTTGTTTATTGTATAGAACTTCATAAGGGCACTTTCCTTGTAAAGATGATGAAGGTAGTTTATTAATGATATTTGTTGCAGTTAAGAGGCATTCACTCCAATATTAAAGTGGAATTTTGGATTGATAAAATAGGGCTCTCGCGGTCTCCATTAAATATTGATGTTTTCTCTCTATGATTCCGTTTTGTTGAGGGGTGTAAGGGCATGATGTTTGATGAATAATTCCTAAAGAATTAAAGAATTGTTTCCCCTCATTTGAACTGCCTAATTCAAGAGCATTATCAGACCTAATGCATTTAACCTTTTTGTTGAATTATCGTTCTGCATAAATTATAAAGGATTTGATGAATGAAAAAGCTTCTGATTTAGTTTGTAGAAGTTTAATCCATAGGGCTCTGCTCTTGTCATCTACAATGCTTAAAAAAGTGTTTTGTTGTTGTGACTAGGCTACCGAAAGGGACCGCAGATATCTATGTGGATTAAATAAAAAAGATCAGCACTATTTGTAGCAGAATGGGGAAAAGGAATCCTATGGTTCTTTGCCCTATTGCAACAATCACACAAAAAATCTTTTATCAAATGTGCACGTTTAATAAGTTTGAGTTTTAAGAGTGTATCTAATGGAGTATGACCCAAACGTAAATGCCATAAGGTAACATCATTCGGAACAAGAGTTGACAAAGCATTTGTATTTCTATCTACAACGTTATCAGAATCGAACAGAGTGTCATTACAAGAAGAAGAGAATTGAGTAGTACAATTCCTTTGAAACAGAAATTCATCCAGACAAGTAGAATCTAAAACATATAAACCATTTTTCTGAAATGCAATATTGACACTGATGTTGATTTTAGGGTCTTGCAAGGCACATTTATTTTCACATATTATCATATTAGCTTGTATCTGCTGTAAAAACTTGCGGGTAGACAGTAAATGAAATTGGAAACTTGGAACATATAACACATTATGCAACAGAAAGTGATTTGTTAGTTGAATTATACCAAGACCTTTAATGTTACCATAGTGACCATCAGGCATTTTCACAACTGTGTGGCAGAGTATAAAATCAGTATCAAGGAATAAGTTTATGTTACCACAGATGTGGTCTGTCGCACCAGAATCAATCACCCAAGAATTGTGTAAATCATGCAAAGATTGTGTGTTAAGAGAAGAAATGAGTGTACCTGCGAACTGATTATAAAATTTAGTTCCTTGGTCTTTGGTATCTGTAGTATTTTGATCAAGATAGGCGCTCAAGGATGCGAGTTGCCGTGGGCTGATTCCTGGAACTGTACTTTCTTGTTCTTGATGTGTGCTGCTAGAGCTTGTTCGCTGATGAAACCAGGAACCGGTGAATCATTTGACGAAGATGGTGGGACATCGTCGGTAAAGACAATAGAGACAAAATTCTTCGGTTTATTGTGCCAATAGCTGGGAAAGGGACCCTTTATCCAGTAACAATCAGCATATGAGTGACCCATCTTTTTACACTGTGAACATTTTGTCTTCTTGGGATCATTGCGAGACTGGGTGTTATTTGCATCAGAAGATTGTCGATTTGAGAAATTAGGGTTTGCCGCTGCAAAAGCAAGACCGTCGTTGGAGTCACTCTTTCTTGTTTTTCGTGAAAGACGGTGATTCTCTTCTTGTCGAAGGGAGGAGTAGACTTGATCAAGAGATGGTAATGGGCTAATCATGAGGATGTTGTTGCAGATGGATTTGTAGGAATCATGGAGACCCATTAGAAAATAAAAAACTCTTTCGTTCTCGTGTTGTTTTTGTAGGTTGACAGCGGATCCACAAGTGCAGGGAGAAATGTTAATCAACTCATTATACTCATTCCAGATTTTAACCCACCTCGTATAATACTCGTTGATGGAGTCGCGACCTTGTTCAAGATGTTGCGATTCTTGTCGAAGGGCGTAAAGTCTTGTGCCCGCTGGATCATCCCACAATTTATAGAGATTCGACCATGCCTGAGCAGCAGTTGGGTAATAGATGATGCTTTCTTTAATAGATTCACTAATGGAACTAAATAGCCATGTGAGGACCATATTGTTGGCCTTGTCCTAGTCGGGTTGCTTCGCGGAATCGTAGTTGTCACATTTGACGTCACCAGTGATAAAACCAACATTGCCTTTTGTGAAGAGACCAACAACGAAAGCGTGTTTCCAGGTTGCAAAGCCTTTACCTTCGAACTTGTGAGCAAGTTGAGTGCCTGGGTTGTCGGACAGGTGGATGTACAGGAGCTTGTCCTTGGTGCCGGAGGGTTGATTCGTCACTGTTGAATCTTTGTCGGAGGGTTTCTCTTTGTTAGGGTTTTGGTCGTCGTCAGCCATGGGAAAGGAGATGGGTGTTTCTTGATTTGTCGTTGTGTGATAGATTGGTAACTCTAGTTTCTGTTACATCTGATACCATGAGAAGCCGAGAGTAACAAAAAGGAAGATGTTTTATTATTGATTGTATATCGCTTCACAATGTGTTAAGCATGAAAGGTATTTATACAGAACCTATGTAACAGCTATATTACAATGTTATATAATAAGACTAATGTGGGCCTTTTAAAGTCTTACAGTAAGGGTTTATTTTGGGACATAATGAAGAAAGGGAAGAAAATATGCTCTTAAGTACTTTTGTTCTTTCCTTGACATACTTAGTTCTTTTCCTTGTTGTTATAGGTTTTTAATGGCCTATGCTCTTTGTATTTTCAAACATGATAAGGGAGAAGAGTTTAGTGATGGTTTTGTGAAGTTTTGAGGTAGTAAGGCTTAAAACACCATTAAAAGTTTAAAGCTTGTAAGAGGTAAAAATGGTGAAGGAGGGTGGCTGTAGCTTCCGGTTGAGAGAAGGATAAAGGGGGTGTTGAGGTCGAGAGCATGGGCAAGGGATACTGAATGGGGATGTGGGTATAAGTAAAATGAGGGTCTTTGATTAGGTGTCTAGACTTGTAAGGCTAGGTGTACTTATTGCTTTGTTTATTTCCATTATTGTTCTTTTTGTTTCTTTTCCTACATGGGTAACCGAAATGATGGGAGTGCTGGAGGAGATGCCAACCGAGAATTGAGAAGGGAGGGAGGAGAGATGTGAGGTAAAGTACAAGTAGTCATTATCTTTAAGTAATTAGGTGTACTTGTTTGTTTTCTATATGTTAATTCTTGTTTGCTTTTGTTCCTCTTCTCCTTACAATAGCCAAGTGATATGGAGAGGGCTGAGAATTGTCAACCTAGAGGTAAGAAGAAGATAGGGAAGGTTGATGCTAGTTGGTAGAAAGTAGCCTTTCTTTAGTTCTAGATTTGTACTTGTTCTACTTTTGCCAATTCTTGTTTTTTTTGTGACATTCCTTCTCTTTTCCCTTGTGTGTGCCAGCTGTAGCATTGATGGGGGGTGTTTTTGAATTTTTATGCATTAATGAGTGACATTAATGAGTGTATTTGTTTCATGTGCTAAATAATCACATGTGCTGTTTCTTGTTTTAGTGTATATATGTGAGTGATTTCTACACTTGTAGCTTAATTTGATCGTATATAATATTTTTGTGTAGTTTTATCACTTTACTTGTGATATCATCACATGTACTAGTATGTTACATGTGGTATTAATTTTAGGAGTTGTTTTTCTCCTTAATAATGCTCTCTCTTTGATTAGAGATTTAATGTATAATTTGCCGTCCATCTTGGACTATACATATTTATTTGTATATATGAATTTATAGATTGTAATATTCTTTAGTGAATATTGCTCACTTGTCATAGTTGATCTCTTCATATTAATTAATCTCTCATTAATTAGGGTAATTAATATAGCCCTACGCCCACATATAACCCTAGGACGGTTAACACAGTCAAAGAAGCTAACACCGTCAATGAAGTCTAATGTGGTTCGACTATTAACCATCACACAATAAAAAAAGATGATCCTATCCCACTTAACTCTTTGATGACTAAAATAAGCTGGATGAGAGGATGAAAATGGGCATCAAGTTGTAGCAATAGAAAGAAGAGGAAGAAAGGAAGAAAATGGTGGTTTTCATGACTTAAAAACCTTACCCATGTCAAAGCTTGTTGCTCCTTGAAGCTAGCAACAGCTCACGGTGGAAAAGGAAGAAAAAAGAGGGTTTGAGCTGAAAGAAGATGGCTGGAATGAGTAAGGATGGAAGAGAAAGAAGATTTAGCTTTTTAAAGTAATGAATGTCATAAAAGGGGAATAGTATAGGATGAGTCATTAGTAGATATTTTTGGAGGTTTCTTCATGCTGGGGAAAACTCCTAAACTGCAGTAAATGGCTGCCAAGGTGGAAAGGATGGACTTGATTAGTTTATGTCATAAAATGGTATTAAAGTTACTTTATAAAATAGGTACTTATGAGTCATATTTATATATATTGGGACCGGCTATTAAGTAAGAAGAAGCTGCCAATTAGGCGACAATATATGGTCAAGGTCAAAGAGGAAGTGTTGACCATTGACTATCTTGGAAGATTAGGTGTTATTTTGGGTACTATTCACAAACCAATGCACATATTTCTGATTTTTTTGAAAATTTTGATTTAGACATTTTAATGTGATACATTATGTCACATTAGTATAATTAAGGGTAATCAAGACCCTAAAGTCCATCGAAAACCAATTTGGAAGACAATTTCTCAAAAATGTGCTTTAAGGAGTTTTAATGCACATTTTGTGTTAAAGCTTGTTTTTGAGCTTGGTTTTCTTTGATAATTGATTTATTACATCCATTACATGATTATAAAGCTTATAAATCCAATTTGGACTCTAATGGAGGTCACAAGGCCTTTAAGGCTTCTTAGAGCACATTTTTGCCCTAAGTGACTTTTAAGCATGTTAATGCTTGTTCTTTATGTTGGAGTGTTGTCCAATAATTTTATTACGTTCATTTATGAGTTGATATGCTTAGGAATTAATTTTGGGTCCTAAGGAGTTCATTTGGGCATATATTTGCCCTAAATGGTCAAAGGGTGCAATATTTGCTTTATATTGACCATTGTTGTTTTTAAATTGGTTTTAAGGTATGTTTAGGCCTTAATTTAATTGTTTAGATGTTTAATCAATGTTTAATTAGTTATGGGTATTTCAACCACTTAAGAAAAATATAGCCCTACGCCCACATATCCCTAGGACGGCTAACACTGTCGAAGAATCTAACACCGTCAATGAAGTCTAATGTGGTTCGACTATTAACCACCACACAATAAAAAAGATGATCCTACCCCACTCAACTCTTTGATGACTAACACTACAGAAAAAGCTACCTTTATCAAAACATCTTAAAATGAATCTTAAAATATATGTACATATATATAAAAAATATATAATTTTAAATTTATCAAAACATATTCATGTTGGGTCTTATTTTAAAAAGTTCAAATTATAATAAATAACAATATAAAATTTATATTATTTGAACTTATATCTAATAAACTACAATAATATAAAATTTGACAATAAAACAAAACTAGAAAAAGAAAAGTGGTGGCACCATCTCGGAATTCGCCATCAAAATACGATTCCTTAAAAAAAAAAAGGTGCACCTATTTAACTTGCAATTATGCACCTACACTACAAATTAATATACCAAATTTGACTTTTCCATAATTTCAATCTTACATATTTAATGAGGAAGCTTCTACCCCTTCACATAAAAGAAAAGTCTGGATTTGCATGTAAGTTTTGATTGAGAATCCTTTCACATAAAAGAAAAGTCTGGATTTGCATGTAAGTTTAGATTGACAATCCTTTCAGATCTAATTGGCCTTTGGACTTCTCGTCTCGGTCGTCGTCAAGCATAACCTCCTCCAACAATTTGTAGGATTGCTATAAGACACTTTACCATTCCTATTAGACTATACCTTTATTTCACGAAACAATGCTGTTATTGTGTGTATTTTTTCAATTAATTTAATTGCATGACCTGATTACCCTCATTTACGGGATTTAACGTCTCGGTAAGTACTATTTTATGCATGAAAGAGAAGCAAAATTTCGATTCACAAGTAAAAAAAGAAAAAAGACAAGCAAAACGTTGTGCGACATTTTTATGACCCGGTTTACTTTTAATTAGAATTAGATCTAGGAATATCATAACACTCTTCATTTTCTTAAAAATAAATATCAAGCACTCTTTGTCCCTTTTTTCTTATTGGACAGCAATTCAAACCCCCATGAGAAATATGCAGACATGTCGGTTATATTATATTCAGTATTTTATTTACTTTTTGATCTAATAAAATGCACTTTATTTTTTATTTTTGTTTTAATAAGATGAGGGTATTTTGGTACCTAATACGAGTGAATCTTTAAAATGCAGCGTGGGAAAAGCTTCTTTCCAGCGAGAAATCAGTTCCTATTAAGATATGTTATTTATTATTTTCAAAAAAAAAAAAGATATGTTATTGATATTAATTCCTAATCTGACAAGGCACAATATCTCTCGTGTCTGCGCATGTTCAAAGGGAAAAGAAAAGAGTTCCCAAAAAAAGTAGAAACAGAGAAAGAGAGTTCCACCGACCTCTCAACAGCTCCTCTTCTTCTTCTGCGGCTAGCTCTCTTCTTCTGTATTCCACACCTCCGTTTCGGTTGCGTTGATGACCTAATTTTCCCTCCATCTACTTCGTGTATTTCTTCCGGGTCGTGAATCACTACCTGTCTCCATTTCCTTGTCACTGCATAACTGAATTTCTATTTGTTACGGACGGGGTGCAATTTCGTTTCCGTTCGGACAATCCGTGAAATTGAAAAGAGCGTTTTCCGAATTTAAAATGCAGCGATGAGCGGTTTTTAATCGCTTACATCAAACCATTATCCCTCCCTCTCATCTCGTTCCCTCTGGTTGGGTTTCGAGTTGAGCAGTCGGAGTCTCTAACATATTCCATACTTAGGGTTAGGGAAACTTTCATTTCATTCTTTGCTTTGGGCAAGAAGAGGTGGTGGCGACTGCAGTGCCAATAGGTGACGGTTTTTGCGTTGTATGTTGACCTCTCTCCCCACCCCCCGGTGTTTTGGAAAAAGCTTGTGGCGTAGGATATGAAGAGGGCGAGACTCGAAACGGTTATGGGTTTGGCCAGGCGGAGATCGGTGCGAATTCTGGCCGCGATAGGGCTCTTCTACATCTTTATTATGAGCTTTGAGGTCCCATTCGTGTTCAAGAGCGTTCCTATGGACGGTGGATCTGTTACCGAGTACCAGGGCCAAAACGAACCTCTGTCTCTAAGGAACCAAAGGCTGGACAGCGAGTGGGAGCTGCTACAGAAAACGGCTCCAATTCGACCTTTGAAGGAGTCCTTGAGGGTTTCAACTCCATCACAGTCTGGGTCTTCCACCTCAAAGAGAATAATGACTGAGTACAAGACGGTTTCGGGCCTGCAGTTCGATTGGAGAGCTCTAAACAACACCGGTACTGATGGGTTCTCTGAACTTCACAAAATTGCCATGTTCCTTTCCAAATGGGTGAGAAGTTCTGGAAGGAATTGAGGTCTGGAAAAGTTCAAATCGCCGTGGATAAGGAGGCTGAGAATAGAACGGAGTCGTGTCCTAACTCGATCACACTCTCTGGGGCTGATTGGTCTAATACGAAGAACATCATGGTGTTACCCTGTGGACTGACCTTGGGATCACACATTACCCTTGTGGCCAAGCCCAGAGTAGCCCATGCTGAGTACGATCCGAAGATATCAATGTTGAAGGAGGGTGATCAGAGTGTCATGGTTTCACAGTTCATGATGGAGTTGCTGGGGTTGAAGACTGTGGATGGTGAGGAACCACCGAGGATCTTGCATTTCAATCCGAGGCTGAAGGGAGATTGGACTGAGAAGCCTGTGATTGAGCAGAATACTTGCTACCGGCAGCAGTGGGGATCGGCCCTTCGTTGTGAGGGGTGGAAGTCTAAGCCCGATGAGGAGACTGGTAAGTTTATACAACTTGTGAGATTCCTCAAACTTTTTGTTCCAGTATGTTTATTTACACCGAGGATCTGGCGTTCCATTCTTGGAGTGAGAAATTGCATGGCCATTTGCATCCTCCACTTTTAAGGATCTTGCGTGAAAAGTATAGTAGTAATTGATTATGATCTGATTTGAACGAGTATTTAGATTATTCACGCTAATGGATTATTGACTCTTGTATTAAATGCTTTATGGATGCTAACCCTTGGGTGGCCTATGTATATTTATGGTCTGATTTGGAAATATGTTTAGATTCTCTGTAGCTACAAGTGTGCAGTTGATTAGTCATTGCAGTTAGTTCATTCGTACTCTTTTCACTTTTGATGTTCAAAATTCACAAGACATGAGAGCAAACACTGATCCGAAAGATAGGAGCATTGAAAAGTTGATATGAGATCTCTTTTCCTTTGGTAAATCCTTGATTTAGAGGCAAATAGGGAATCTTTCACGTTGATCCAACTTTAAAACGCTTTTTTCCCCTTTAAACTGCCTTCTTCACCAAATTCTAGCTTAATTGGACTATGCAGTGGACAGCATGCCAAAGTGTGAGAAGTGGATCAGAGACAATGATGATGGACATGAGGAGGTATCTAAAACAACTTGGTGGCTGACCCGGCTAATACGCCGCAAAAAGAAGGTTAAAATTGATTGGCCATTCCCCTTTTCCGAGGATAAGCTTTTTGTGTTAACCTTAGTGCTGGGTTTTT
>JAIOTZ010000183.1:0-78005 GCA_023374045.1 Limonium bicolor
CTGGATACACGGGGCGGTTGGAGAAGTGGAAGAGCGAGGGCTTACTGACTAAAACTAATGAAGACGGCACTCAGTCAGTTATTGATGATGTTGACGATGCAAGTAGGGTGCAGACATTTATGCTGGGTCGCATGAAGAAAAATGACGAGGGAGTATATGTGTTCCCGCAGAGCGAGACTGCTGAGTTGGCGTCCAAGATTGTAAGTATATATATTTAAAAGTTGTTGTTTACTAATTAGTAAGTTCATTTCTAATATTTTTGTAATTTAAAATAGTCTGGCTCTACTGAGCGATGGGAGATGGTTCCGGCCCCTCCGTCTCAGGATGATCCACTGAATAAGGCCCTTGGGCAAAAGGATCATCCAGGGCGAGTGCGGGGGCTTGGAGGGGAAGTTCGCCAAAAAGACGTGTTTCCTACGTCTCGATCGAGAGTACCACAGGCTGAAATGATAGAGAGAATGGTGGATGAACGGGTGCATGACCGGTTGGAGGAGTCGGAAAGACGTCACGCTGAGTCGGAAAGACGCCACGCTGAGGAGCGCCTGCGAAGACTTGAGGCTTTAGTATTGGGCCAGGTGCATGCTCCTACACCGACACCTACTCCTACACCGGTGTCTACTCCTACCGCGACAGCGGATAGATCGATAGTGGCCGCGTCTCCTACACCGGCACCTACTGCTAGACCGACGTCTGCTCCTACCACGACGGCGGATACTGTCGATGATCCTACACCGACGTCTGCTCATACCACGACGGCGGATACTCCGATGGTCGATCATCCTGCACCTTCTTCTCCTACCAGAGACACATTTCCTTATCAAAACCTTTCGGTTTGTTCTTTTTTCCTCCTTAGTTATTTTAACATTACTTTTAAAACAATATAATTTTATTAGCTTGCTTACTGTTGTGAGTTGATGTAGGTGGCTAAATCATGTCATTTGTTTCAAGTGTTGGATTGTGGACTGTGCATGTTGCATTCGGTCGGGTTTTACAGACCGGACCGAACACTGTAGTACATTTCAAGCCCATCCCACCTCTCCACGCTCGTGTGATGGTAGACGAAATTGTGCAAGGTCATGAGGACTCTCCCCTCCGTTGGAGTGGAATCAGTGGAGTAAAATAGGTCAAGCAAAATCTTCAGTTGTTCCATGGCCATATTCTCTCATTGATGTTAGTGCAAGGTAAACTATTTAATTACATGCTTTGTTTAGTTTTTTAACTTGACTGTTGACTGATATGTTTATTATTTAAATTTTGTATACTATTAGATTGATAAGGAATTAAGACCGGTTAAGAAGAGAAAAGTGGATAAGGGGAAGGAAGTTGTGAAATCAAATGAGGAGAGTCAGAGTGTGAGAAAGGAAGTGGTCAAACCTTTCGATATGACTCCTAGGAGATCCCCCATTCTGACACCCAAGTATCTGAAGAAGTTGACAGACAAACAAAAAATGATGTATGACTTTTCATGACGAAGCCGCAGTCTGTCACCAATTTCAACATGAAAGTGTCTAAGCATGTTTTCCACTCCCCCGAGCCCAGAGATCTGATGATTACCGTGAGCGATCTAAGAGAATTTTTGATGGGAGACCTGCTTAACATCTCTGTGATTCAGGCCTATTGTGTGTAAGTATCTTTTAAATTATTAAATTATCTTTCATTTTTTAAGCTATTTAACATATCTTATGAAAAAATGTTGTTTAGGTGTTTGACTACTAGACTGATATCGAACAAGAGATTATCTTCCATCTCTTTCTTGTGCCCGCAATTGATGTCAGCAAATCAGGCCGCATTGGATGCGCAAGGATGTGCACAGCACGTGAGGCAGGGATTTTGTGCTGCGGTGCGAAGAAGAAGCAAATATTTGCTGATCCCATATCATCAGATGTAAGTACACAATAACTGGAATTTTTTGCTTCCTAATTGTGATAATTAAAAATATTGTTCTACAAAACATTCTTTGTTTTATCTGTGGCAGCAATCATTGGATGTTGATGGTGTTGTGTATCGACACCTCATGCTTGTTGATACTAGACCCATTGGGCGGCCCTGATGACCTTCGAGAGATCGCTGTAGAGAAATATTTGAAGGAGTGAGTATTCAAAATTTTAATGCATTTTGTATTTTTTTAAGCTTGTCCTAGATTATTGACAATAAATGGCTTCATTTTAAAATGTTGTATTTATGCAGGGGTCATAAGTTTGGTTTGAGTGATGGAAGAAACCATTCTCCATCTTGGACTTCCATTACATACGTGTAAGTAATCATTTAATTTATGCATTTTTGTTAAAGTTAAACGTTTAATTTTTTGATCTATCTAAAGTTGGCAATCCATGGATGGTGTGATGACAGTGTCCTCAACAGCCTGATTCACGAAACTGTGGCTATTATGTGATGCGGTACATGTTCGAGATTGTACAAAATATTGACACGCTTGGTGATGATGACAAGGTAAACCATACCAATCAAAGTTTAGTTAAAGTTATTGCATTTGAAAAAATTGTGTACTAATGATGATCAGTTTCTTTTTATGGACAGATCATTCTTTTTTCACAAAGCAGGTATTCCAAAGTGGATCTCGACTTTGTAAGAGATCATTTATCGCAGTTTTGGTGTAAAAATTACTTGAGTTCTTAGATCTTATCCTAGTGTAGTTAGACTTAGACTTTTGTTTTTGCTGAAGCAACGTATACTCTCAAAGTTTGTAAAGTTCAACTCTCTCTTATTTTGAAAGTTTGAATGGGTTTGTTTGCAATTCGTTTTCAATGTTCAATTCAAACTGGCAACTTTGGTTTATGGTCATATAGTGTGGTTGGTTATCAAAGGGCAATACCAGTTGGATGCCCTGTACAGGTTGTATATGCGATTGTAAATTGGGTTGTGTTGGAAAACATTTGTGGTAGAGGCTTAAAAAACAAAAAAAACTAAAAAAAAAAGAAAAAAACCACAGTTCACTTAAAACCGTGGTTTAAAACTCAATGGAACGACGAGTATAAACCACGGTTTATTATGAAACCGTCTATAAAGGTGTGTATACCACGTTGACAGCCGAACCGTCGTATAAAGGTCTATCGAACGACAACTTATATACCACGGTTTCTCTCCAACCGTCGTATAAGTCGTATGATTCCCGCGAGACAAAGGCTTTAAACGACGGTTTTACGAACCATGGTTTATAATCCACTTTTAAACGACGGTTCCAAACCGTGGTTTATTGAAATTTTACGATATACCACGCGCGTATAAACCACGGTTTCTAACCGTGGTATATAGGCAAAATAACCGTGGTAAAAAACATTTTCTGCACTAGTGATGCGAGGACTTGGCTGGTCAATAATTATCTATTTGTTGTCCAACGTCTCGACCCTAGTCTACTCTAGAAGAGCATGAGTTCCAATGAACTCCCTTATGGGTCTGTATTTTTTACGTGCCTAGCACCCATTATACTGTACAGTTTTCAGAGAAAGTGGCTGCTAAATTGGGTCGGTTCATAGGGGTGATGGAGGATCCCGTTATCTCAGGATTTGGGCATGTGCGCCTTAAATTTTACTCAATATTCACTCCCCAGTTTGGAGATCCATGCCATTTCTCTTGATGGTCAATACCCGTTTTTACAATTACCTACTATAATATGTCAGGGATCTGCGCAACTTGTAGCATGTTCCTTCATGACATTGCTCATTGTTTGATTCTTGTTGATTTTGATATGATGATGCTCCTTATGGAAGGTGGCTTCAGTTGGACATTTCTTGCTTGCATGGGCCCCTTGCAAGTTCCCTCACCACCGACATCATGGTTATCGTTGGGGGGTTTGATCTCGAATCTGTTGGGAAATGACCAGCCTAAAGTCTAAACTAGAATTGAAATACCCCAAACCTTGATATGTGGTTTAAATATCAAACTATGGTATGTAAAGGCTAAAAAGTGCCTTAGAAACATTAGTGAACAGTTTAAACCATAGTAAAATGCAATAAGCATTAAGACACAGTTTGAGCAAAAACATGCTCTAAGCTATGAGTGAACTTGGTTAGGACCCAAAGAGCCTACCAAGACTTAATAATATTCAATTATGATTTAATAAGGCAAATTAAGCCCTTAGAGAACCTTGGTAGACATTGGAACTAAATAAAACATAAATAAATACCTTAAGGTCAATATGGGCTAAAAGTGCTCTAAGCTTGGGATAAATTTGTATAAGACCTAATGGTCATATCTATACCTTATAAATATGTTAATGAACATATTAAATCAATTACAAAAAAAACCAAGCTTGAAAACAAGTTAAAACACAAAATGTGCTTTAAGGAGTCTTAAAGCACGTTTTTGAAAAATTGTCTTGTAAATGAGTTTTGAATGGCTAAATGTCCATCATTACTCTTTAATTAACATGTGTACTATATAGTATCACATTTGGAAGTCTATATCAATGGGAAATCAAAAATTTCACATCTATGTGCCTTGTTTTAGTGAATAGTAACTAAAATAAGCTAGTTTGTAACAATGTTGTTATAAGTAATTAAATTGGTCAACAAAGGCCATATATATGTTATATATTAAAGGGGGCACGGTTTTTAGAGGGTGAGTCACCATACTGCAGACGTTATATTGTGAGTGGTTTAAGAGGTGTAATTATTAAAAGAAAGAAAAGAAATTAAAACCCAAAATAAACGTCGGGCTGCAAACAAATCCCGGTCGCAGTAGTATAGTGAAATGTAAGCGACCGGATATCGAACCACGGGACTAATGTACATATTATAGTACCTAAGCGTGTCACAGGAGGGGGGATTAATTGACTTGTTAAATATAAATAAAAACAGTTAATAAAATTAACTAAGTAAGCGAATTAACTAAACGGGACTCTGGTTCAGATTAATATTATCTGCTCTTTCATGCTATTCCTACTGGTTTAATTATAATTGTTTGGCAAAATTCCTTAAATTATCCTAAGGACTAAGTCTTAGCCTCATAAGAACTCGTTTACCAGAAATGCTCGGTCTAATCAAGGTTCGAGCACTCTTGTGTAAACGGACATTAAATTCCAGGAAATATAATTGCATCTGAAAATACTAACTCATTAAATCATAATAGAGCTTTCTCCAAATTTACGGCTTAATCAACCTATCTATTTATCACCTGGTCTGATCAAAATAGACTTAGCAAGCAATTAATAAACTCATGACATTTATTAAAAAGGCGAGAGATGAGCTTTAAGCGTAACAAACTTCATTAAATTAAAACCAGTAAAAACATTGCATAATTAATACAGAATATAATAATTATTCCCAAAGCGAAAGTAAACTAGCCTAACATATTAAATAGAATAACAGAAACAAGAATGATAGAAATCATCCGTAATCACTCCGTCTCGCTCTGCTATTTTGTGTATGTAGGCTAGAGGTGGATTTGGTGGACTGTAAAATAAATAAAATGGAGAAGGCGGAAGGAGAGAAATGAGATGGTGCGTGAGTTGGAACTCCAGAGGAACCATCGGAAGGAGCCTCCGGAAGGACAATGGAGAAGGTAAGCTGAGCCTTGTATTTATAGAGGAAGAAGAATCAGTAGAGGAGCAGCTCGTTGATTGAGCTTGCTGATTGAAGCTCACTGATTGCAGGGGACAGGACAACGCGTGAGTATTTTCTGGTAGGCGCCGTCTGAAATGGCGGAATCAACTTGCAGAGCGAGTCGGTGAAGAAGATAACCCGTTTCAGATCTGTATTTTTACACACGTCCGCTTCATGTCCGCCCTATATTAGGCGGTTGTATGCATTTGTGACCGCCTCATACTAGGCGGTTGCCTAGGCGGTTGCATGCATTTTACGTACTCCTCTCTTGTCCTCTTAATACAAGGCGGTTGTAGGGGCGGTTGTCCTCTTCTTGTCCGCCCATTACAAGGCGGTTGCAGAGGAGGACACACCACTGCAACTATCTTGTTTTAATCCCTATAAACATGTGTGTGTTTTAGGTATTTTTCCTACAATTTAACACATAAAATACATCAGTAAATATAACAACATAATTATAGGAAAAACCCTAGATAAGTGCGAAAACATTACTAAAAAATGCTGCAATTAATAAGGTGATTAAACCCTAAAAAGTCTATATATTTGCACTTATCAAACTTCCTCACACTTGACTTTTGCTTGTCCTCAAGCAAATAAGGAATATAATTATCTCTAAGCCTTAATAATAAAACAAGATTAAATAAGTATAGAAGGGAATTAGACAAAGTGACAATTGAAAGAATAATTCTGCTCTTAGAAGTAGGTTTTTATAAACAGTGAAGAAGAAAAATTTAATAAAAGCTCAGAAAAACTAACTGCAGAAAACAAGTTAGATTAACCTGGGATTTCCAACCAATTTCATTCACTAACCCGGGATGACAAGGGGTGTGAAGTAATGCCTTATTCCGCAATACCTTTCAACACCACGTACTCACGTATCATATTATAAATATAAATTGCAATTTATTTATTCACATTTTTTGAATGTGCAAATTGTATATACAAAGCACTTATTATTTATATAATATATTTTTAAATTGCATTATTTTTCTGTACCCCAGACTTTCTCTCTATCCTTGTAGCGGTGTTGGGTCTTCTATCCCAGGTCACGAGACTTAGGTAGATAGGTGATAAAGCACCCCAAAGAACTTAATAACCATATAGACGAGGCCTTTTGGTTAGAAAAATTCATAAACAGCGGAGTACCTTGTCTTTATCCTTTTCTTTCCTTGACTTTCCACATATTTCCATAATCAAGAATAAACTAAATTGATTTTTACAACTAGCAGATCTATCATTTTTTGAGCGAAAAATAGAGTATTTTGATTGAAAATAATTTTATACAAACTCCTTGAAATAAAACTACCTTTCAGCTGTCACTTGACATAATTTCAGACACTTCTACAATTATTTTACCTCATTTTATCAATTTTTTATAGGCAGGTAGAGTAGCAAAAAGTGAGTGTGGATTATCGAACTCAATGTCATATTTCAGGGAAAGGTCTCTCCTTCCTCACACTAAGAGGAGCAGTGTCCTCATTGTTCAGAATTAAAATCAAAAAATGACCTTTCAAAATATGACAGATGCATAAAGGATTAAATATAGGTTGAATATTAATAAAATAAAGGAAGAACTGAAACTCCCCTTGTATCGTAGATTGAGGAAGGTATCCTTCCTCACACTTAGAGCTTTGGCAGGGGTGAGACGTTCCTCACACTTGAGTTTGCGCAAGTGTTCAACCCAAGATATTGAAATTCCAAAGCAACTGAGGTTGCTTTCCAAAGGTGAGTTCAGCTATATATTCAACATAGATTGATTCTGAAAAGAAAATCATATATAGCCAGCAGAACTCCAAATGAACCAAAAGAAAATTATTAAATGAAAAATATAAATAAAAATTCATAAAATAAAAACATAAAGTACCATACTGTTACCTTCCTGAATAAATCAAATGTTAGCACAAGGTTTAAACAGTAATATTCTACAAAAAGTCAGAGAAATATAAAATGAAATGAAAATAACAATAAAACAAAATAAAATAAAATCACTGTGGTGGTGGTGGAGGCTGTGCAGGTCCCTGGCCTGACTGAGCGAGGAGACGCTCTAGGAGCTGAGCGGTCTGCGCATTCTGCTGCGCTGTCTGTGCATGCATCTCATCACTCCGGTCTAAGCGCTGGTGCACCCGCGACTGCTCAGCCAGCATCCTCTGCTCGAAGCTCTCAAAGCGCTGATGCAACTGCTGCTGCATCTGATGGAATGCCTGTAGCTGACTCTGTGGATCGATCGAGTAAGGTACAGGAGCTGGAGTCTGCATCACATCAGTAGTAGGCACGTAGGGCTCCTCTCCCTGTGCAGTGTCAGTAGACGGGTGGTCGGGAACAGTAGAAGGTGTAGCTCCCGTAGAGGCTCCTGCTGCTGTGGATGAAGCAGTGGAAGACCGGGCAGCGCTACCCTTCACCCAAGTACCGTCGTCTAGGCGCGTAAAGCCCCAGCGTCGCGCAGTCAGCAGTGTGACAGGACGCTCTCCTGTCCTGAGCTCAACAACTCGTGTGATAGCTGTGGGAAGGACAGTGAAGAGGTGGTACCAGATCAAGAAGGGGAAGATGGGAGTGATCTTCTTCTTCTTCGTCCTCAGATAGGACACCACCTTGTGGAGCTGGCCAAACATAATGTGGCAGAAAGAGAGGCGCTGAGCAGGTGGGAAGGGAGCGAGGAAGTAGTCAAGTAGGGCGCAGTCCTCATCAGACGCATCGTGTGCTGCAGAAGGGCGAATCTGATGGCCTATGATGTCCAAAAGAAGCCTCTGCTGCAATGTAGTGAAGGTCGCGAAAGGGAGGACTTCCTTGTCCTCCTCCCCTCGGTGTCGGATCCTCCGACCCACGTCCTGAAGCCACGGGTCTTAGACATGTGCATGTGATCGTCAGTGAACCCCCGGTGATCTTCAGGACCAATCTGGAGCTGTAGGACGTATGAGATCGTGATGGGTGTGATCTCCACTGGATGATGGCGCACGTAAGAGGTGATGCTCAGGTTTCCTGCCCGAGCATTCGCATAGAACTCCCTCACGAGCTCCTCCCCGAAAACTCCTGCTCCTAACTTCAGGACCATAGAAAGTCCATGTCTAGCAAACAGGGTGTCCACCCCTGCAGCCTCTACTAACTCAGGAGCATACCTCCTCTCCATGATGAGGTCCTTGCCTAGATCGAACCAGGCACGGGCCTCTGCTGAAATAAACCCGTCATCCCGAAGATCCGGATGACGAAGAGGAGCAGATGAAGATGATGCTCCGGGGCAGTTGCCACCACGTATACGAGGCATACTAATATATTATTTAAAATTAAAAGCAAACAACATTAACAGCATAACAATTAATATTAAATATTAAACAAGTAATAACAACATGAACATTTAACGAGATATTAGCAACATAAAAATCAACAAAAATTATCAAACAAATAAAAATAAAAACAACAACATTAAAAATTAACAAAAAAATAAACAAGCAATAGAAATATGAAAAATAAATAACAACGTCATTAAGATTTAACAAATATTAATAAACAAAAATTAACATAAAAATTAATATTAATAGCAACATAAATATTAATATTAAAAATAACATAAAAATTAACATTATTAACAAAGCATTAATATTAGACATAAATATTTTCATAATTATAACAAAGATAGAAAACTAGTAAAATAATTAAAATAACACAAACATAAATACAAATAAAAATAAACAGTTAAATTCTGT
This sequence comes from Limonium bicolor, assembly GCA_023374045.1. Classification (NCBI taxonomy): domain Eukaryota; kingdom Viridiplantae; phylum Streptophyta; class Magnoliopsida; order Caryophyllales; family Plumbaginaceae; genus Limonium; species Limonium bicolor. The sequence goes on from JAIOTZ010000183.1 coordinate 9,257, forward strand.
CGAAAATTCGACAGAGTTTCCCCTAAATTTCTTCGATTCTCCACAAAAATTTCAGTCAGATTCAAGGTTTTTAGTACCGTTACCTATCAAATTTGTAAATAATAACCTAGAATCATAATCTTTTTCGTTTAATAATCAAGGCTAAATAAAATTGAATAATGCTAGTTCTAACAACAAATTTTCGTAATTAGCACACATCAATTTTGAATTCAACAAAAAGCACCCAAACTAAGTGTATTATGTAAAGATTTAACCTTGTGTATGTAGATTATAACAATTATAGGACAAATTCGAGACAAATTAGCAATTATAATTCGAAAATTTCGAATTTGGGAATCTAGGGATTCGAAACTTCAGCTCCTAATTTCTCCTAATGTAGTTCACCATTTACAGATTTGAAGCTATAGAAACGTAAGGAATTGAAAAGCGAGCGTTTCGGTACCAACCTTGTAAAATTTGATGAAGAAATGAGGAAGTTGTGCTGATTTGAGGGGGAGGGCGATTCGGTGTTCTTCGTCCTTCTCTGTATCGGGCTCGAGCAGTTTCAGAATTGGGGAAGAACAAGTATAACTCGAAACGCGGCGTTCTTTTTTTTTTCTGGAATAGCCACGTCCGCCTGGCGTCCGCCTTATATGAGGCGGTCAGGGAGGCGGTTGCGAGGCGGTTTCAGAGACAACCGCATGATATAGGGCGGTTGTCCATGCGGACAACCCCCTATATCGTATTTTTTTTTCCGATTTCTTCCTTATTTTAACTACAAACAAAACACTAAAAATCATAATATATGTTAGAAATAAAATGACATATAAATATAAGTTAGTAATTAGATAACATAAATTATAAGTTAGTAGTAAATTTACATAAAATTAAATGTTAGTGACAATGGAAATTAAATGTTAGAGACAATGGAAATTAAATGTTAGAGACAATGGAAATTAAATGTTAGAGACAATGGAAATTAAATGTTAAAGACAATGGAAATTAAATGTTAATAAGAGTTAGAAGTTAGATGTTAGAAGTTAGATGTCCGAAGTTAGATGGCCAAAGTCAGGTGTCCAATTGTCCAAATGTCCAATTAATATTAACAGATTATTAGAGGATTATTATTAACAAAATATAGCAGATAATTAATATTGACAATAAACGAAAATTATATAGAAATATTATTAACATATTTAAGAGAACAAAATATTTATAATTTAAACAGGTGAATAATCCGGGGCTTAGGAACTAGAATAAATCTAGTCCCCGGCAACGGCGCCATTTTGCAGACGTTATATTGTGAGTGGTTTAAGAGGTGTAATTATTAAAAGAAAGAAAAGAAATTAAAACCCAAAATAAACGTCGGGCTGCAAACAAATCCCGGTCGCAGTAGTATAGTGAAATGTAAGCGACCGGATATCGAACCACGGGACTAATGTACATATTATAGTACCTAAGCGTGTCACAGGAGGGGGGATTAATTGACTTGTTAAATATAAATAAAAACAGTTAATAAAATTAACTAAGTAAGCGAATTAACTAAACGGGACTCTGGTTCAGATTAATTATTATCTGCTCTTTCATGCTATCCTACTGGTTTAATTATAATTGTTTGGCAAAATTCCTTAAATTATCCTAAGGACTAAGTCTTAGCCTCATAAGAACTCGTTTACCAGAAATGCTCGGTCTAATCAAGGTTCGAGCACTCTTGTGTAAACGGACATTAAATTCCAGGAAATATAATTGCATCTGAAAATACTAACTCATTAAATCATAATAGAGCTTTCTCCAAATTTACGGCTTAATCAACCTATCTATTTATCACCTGGTCTGATCAAAATAGACTTAGCAAGCAATTTAATAAACTCATGACATTTATTAAAAGGCGAGAGATGAGCTTTAAGCGTAACAAACTTCATTAAATTAAAACCAGTAAAAACATTGCATAATTAATACAGAATATATAATTATTCCCAAAGCGAAAGTAAACTAGCCTAACATATTAAATAGAATAAAGAGAAACAAGAATGATAGAATCATCCGTAATCACTCCGTCTCGCTCTGCTATTTTGTGTATGTAGGCTAGAGGTGGATTTGGTGGACTGTAAAATAAATAAAATGGAGAAGGCGGAAGGAGAGAAATGAGATGGTGCGTGAGTTGGAACTCCAGAGGAACCATCGGAAGGAGCCTCCGGAAGGACAATGGAGAAGGTAAGCTGAGCCTTGTATTTATAGAGGAAGAAGAATCAGTAGAGGAGCAGCTCGTTGATTGAGCTTGCTGATTGAAGCTCACTGATTGCAGGGGACAGGACAACGCGTGAGTATTTTCTGGTAGGCGCCGTCTGAAATGGCGGAATCAACTTGAAGCGAGTCGGTGAAGAAGATAACCCGTTTCAGATCTGTATTTTTACACACGTCCGCTTCATGTCCGCCCTATATTAGGCGGTTGTATGCATTTGTGACCGCCTCATACTAGGCGGTTGCCTAGGCGGTTGCATGCATTTTACGTACTCCTCTCTTGTCCTCTTAATACAAGGCGGTTGTAGGGGCGGTTGTCCTCTTCTTGTCCGCCCATTACAAGGCGGTTGCAGAGGAGGACACACCACTGCAACTATCTTGTTTTAATCCCTATAAACATGTGTGTGTTTTAGGTATTTTTCCTACAATTTAACACATAAAATACATCAGTAAATATAACAACATAATTATAGGAAAAACCCTAGATAAGTGCGAAACATTACTAAAAAATGCTGCAATTAATAAGGTGATTAAACCCTAAAAAGTCTATATATTTTGCACTTATCACATACCAAGTCAGCCAATTAAAAGAAAGAAAGAAAAGTAAGTAAAAGGTTACTTTTTGCTTTATAACATAAATATCTTCAAACTTTGCCTCTCTCCTCACCTTTATTCATTTCCTCTTGTTCCCACCGTCATCTTGCTCCATTCTCCCAACCAAAACCGTTCATGGTGCAGCACCTCTCTTCTCCAACTTCAATTGCTCACCAAATGTTCATTAAAGCTCCAAATCAAATTCTAAGACCATATTTGTCTTAGTTAGACCAAGCTCTTCACTTCTATCTTTTCAAATCTTCAAGAACTCCATTTTGGTGCCATGAAGAATCTCCATTGAAGAGGGAAAAGCTCATCTTCTTTCATATTGTCATTCTCCTTTGTTTCAAGGTAACAAAAAAAACAAAGAAAATCTAAGTTTCCTCTCATTTTGTATGTGTCCGAAAATTCACCTCACAATGGTGCTTTTTCTTGCTCTCTTCATAGCTTAATTCAAACTTCAAAGGACTAGGAGGAGTCCTATCTTGCTACTTAACCAAGCTCTCTTCCGAATTCCAAAGGTAATCATCAAATTTTGGTGTTTAAGACACATATGTAAACCTAGGGTTTAACTATGAGTTGGAGTATTAAACTTAATGCTCATTACCCTTATATGTGTATTGGTTAGAAGATTGACAAGTGATAAAAGTCCTTGCCGATTTTCAACCAAGAAAGAACAAGAGAAAACATGTGGGAAAGCTTGGAAAACAAAGAGGTAAGTGACCTCTCTTAATGTGTTTTATGTACTAGGAAATTGAGCTATATTTGCTTAATATTAAGCTAAAGAGCCAATGGGAAATGAGAAGAAAACTATCCACAAGGTGGACTAAAAGGACATGGGAGCATTGTTGTATGTAATTGCAGGTCAAAGGCATTATTTATGTGGAAATTCAGTGTTTAAGGTTTATGCAATTTAAGGGCCTAAGAGCCATGTTATTTAAGGGCCTAAGTGCCAAGCAATTTAAGTTTATGCACTATATTGTGATGTAGTGTAGTTTAAAGGTTTAGTTGTGTGTAAAGAACATTTCTTGTGAAGGTGAATGTGTTTGATGGTTAAAGGATGAAAAAACCATATGTTTGTGTATAAGAGTGTGTATTAAGAGATTGAATGTTCTTGATTGTCTAAAGGTGAAAAACAATGTGTTTTGGTGTAAGGTGATACAAGAGAAGCTATGGCGAAATTTAGTTGATAAACAAAAGAGTTTAAGTATTGTAATGAGATTTTATGACCTAGAAGGTACTAGGAATTTTTAAGTGTTAAGATGGTGAAAGAAAGTGAATTAAGGTGTTCTTAGGTGTTAAGATGCCTTAGGCATAGTCTTGGAGATTTAGGGAACTAATGGATGATTTCTTGATACACCAAGGTGATGGTGGAGGTGTCGTAAAGTCTTGTGCAAAGTTTGGTGAACAATGGAAGCGTAATGCCTTGTGAAGGTTTAATTATGAACTTGTGGTAAAGACTTGAGGAGTGTGTGTGTAAAGGGGATGAGTGTAGTGCAAATGATGTTTAAAAGGGTGGTTATAAGGTAGTGAGGGAGTACTTTGGTTAGGTGAAGTTTTAGGCAGAGGCAGAATACAAGTTACAAGTGTAAGAAAAAATGTTCTAAGTGTTAAGGACTTAGTAAAAGTTGAGTAAAAGTTTAAGGAATTTTTGGGATGTTTCGAGAGGGTTTAAGTGTGCCCAAAAGATGTTAAAACATGTGGGAGAACATGTGTAAAGCATAGGAAAAAATTGGGATGAATTTGGAGTTCAGAAAGAGGAGAAAAGCACATTAGAAAATTGGTCTGCAGTGGACCGCCCCTACGGACCGCCCCTGTGGGGAGGTCCAGTGCAGAGAAGTGAAAAAAAAACGTGTAGCATCTGTTGTGGACCGCCCCTGGGACCGCCCCAGAGGGGCGGTCCAGACCAGAGATGAAGAAAAAAATTTGTTTAAGGCTCCTAATGATGGGGGATTGAATGGTAATGGTTTTAGATGATGTTTAGGCCTTGTTTGGTGACATGTAAAGGTCTTAAAGTGTGTAAACAAATGTTAGGTTTGATGTGAGAGTTGTGAACTTAAGATCACAAGTGTAAAATTAAATATAACGGGATGACGGGGTAACTATGGGCGCATTAGACGTTAAACAAGCATGTTACTCCAATGTTAATGAAAGTAATTGTAATGTTATCAGTTGTTCGAGAATGCTCGAGGAACATAAGTGGATGTGATAAAGTGGACTCCGGTGACAGGTATGGTTTTCTTGCAACCTGTGTCCTACCGGATTACACCGGCTTGTATGCCAATGTGTTTTTCTGTATGTTTGCCACGTTGTAAGATAAAACATGTAATGAGTTTACAGTAATTCATTTATGTGGCGTGTTCAATTCCGATACCATTTAACCTCGAAAGTGTTAAACCTTAGCTAACTGAGTCTAGGATCACATGAGAGTTCGGTATTCGGATTAAACGACCCGAACCATGGGACGTTCTAACCACGGCTATGCGTGAGTTGATTATGTGATGTTTGTGTATGTGAATGTAGGGATCTCCCTTGTATGTTTAACCCAGTTGTAATACTGTAAGGTGTGTAGTTATGATAGACTCCATAGTGGGGTTCTAACTAATATCTAAAGTAAGTATGTACTAACAGTGGTGAGGAATCCGGTTTGGCCGGTCGCGCGTTGTTTGGGAGTGGGTATCCTTCTTAGCCTTACCCTTCTCTCTGTTATGGTTGTTTCCCTCACGGGTTATGATCTCCCATTAGCTTATTCCAAAGCTTAGCTATTCTGACTTATGATCGGTTTAGGGGGAACATGTATTTGTGTGGTGTGTTCGGGCCTCCAAACCCGAACCATCTTAACTTAAGTTACTCGTCCGACTATTAGGACGGTAATGAGTGTTGTTGTTATTGTATAACGAGCTTACCATGAGAGTGACACCATTCTCTAGGCTCACCAGTGAATTAACTTGTTTGGGTCGGTTCCTAAGAGGACCGTTCCCGTTATGTTATGTGATGTTGTTGTAATGCAATTCCTATTGCGATGTTTTCATGTGCACGTCGAAACGTGAAAAGTGTTGTTATGTTGTTATGTGAGGAATGTTATATGTGTAAGATATGGAGTGTGTGGATCATGGAAATGAATCCCAGTTTGTGATAAGAGGCGTTTAAGGATAACCCAACTTAAGGGTAAGTGTCGTCTATTAAGGAAGTAGCTCCCTTAGAGGAGGAACACTCTAGGGATAATGAATACCATGAGTGACTTATCAAGTAAGGATGTATTATCCGTTTGTTGAGCCCATTGAGGCGAAATGTTATGTGTTGTGTGTTTACAGTTGCATGCATGACTTAAATATAATCAATCGCATGCTAAGACGACAATTAGTTGTGCGTGGCCCGGTAGCATGTGGGCTGCGGGATTACCATACCAGCAAAGGTGCTGAGCCCCTTGGGGGCCACCCTTTCTCTTCTTTTCCTATTTCAGGTACAGAGAGCTGGAAGCCGTTCGAGAGTAGGACGGGGTAGTCATTGTACATGGGTATTCATTTAAGTGTATATATACAGTAGGTGTAGTAAGACCGATATTGTTGTCGGCATCAGTTTATAAATACTCGGTATAGTTGAAAGGTGTATGTTGTTGTTGTTGTTAATGGAAAGGGATAATAATGTGTAGTTGCTCGGGAATTTAGCCCATCAGACCGGTACAATGTATATGGATTAGCCTTGTTAGCCACGTGGGTGGCTAACGGCGTGTAACACCAACGAGTTAAGTAATGTGATGAGGTTTGTATTTCCGCTGCAGTTTATTGTAAGTGTGTTAATGTTGGATGGGGTGTTACAAGAATATGGTTGGGGATTGGTTCCAAAGGCTCGACTTTGGGTCAGGATCTGGAAGGCTAGGATCCTAACCCTCCTTTTGAAGCTATGTAGATTGATGTTACAACCTCTACTCAAGGACTTGGTAAACATCGAATGATCAACGTCTAGCGGGAACATCATGTGAGGAAGGTTGGGACTTGAGGAGGCTAGAGATGGACTGAAAGGGGACTAGTGTTGGTACAGTGTAATTAGCTCCTCCTTAACTATGTTATTAAAAAGAACCACATTTCCGCCTTCCCGACCACATGTACCTTGGCAAGCTAGCCCTCAATACAGAGAAGGCCATATCCTCCAAGTCAGAACCTCGACCCCAAAAAGATCAAGCCCCTTATCTTCTAGCCAGACTCAACCAGATTGCACCAGCCGAGACCCCAGCCACACTCCACCGCGCCATCAATCTCGACACCAAAGAGCCACTCATGACCTAGCACACACATCTCTGACACCCTATCCCATCAATCACATCGGACAACCTATCATTACTAACTCGGTCACCCCATCATTACCAACTTGGACATCCTTATGACATATCATTAATATTGTGTCCTTTCCATGATTAAGGGCAACCAAGCAAGTAAATAAGCTTCGTCCCTATTTTGCAAAATATAAATAAATATATCTTGCGTACTATTGGGTAGTGAATCCAGTCATTGTAATCCAATAAGATCGTATCCACAAGAACTTTGCAACCATCTAGCTAATTACAAGTTTAGTAAATGCGTATAAATATATACAAAAGTGCGTCATTGTAAATTGTTTGGGGTTTTTTGGTTTTGGTTTGATAAACAAAATATAAAGAAAAACGGTCAAACTAAGCTAATTATCTAAGATAGATGTACCCCGGGATGGATCTTTGCACCCATAACCCCTTTACCACCAATTTTTGATTCTTGAACTTACATCTAAACAGTGGGAACACGTAATTAAATACCAACCAAACCTTGGTCTACTAATCCTAACCAAATTTGATAGGAACTACAAAAAGTTCGAGTACCTGATTCCATAGAAGCACTAAGCATAAATTCCCTAAGTTGAAATGCAATATATACTCGTGACCTTTGATAAATAACATTGAGTTAGTCCCAAACGGTATAGATATCTACTTTTGGAAACCTGCCCATAGAAATCCCACACTAATGCTAAACTAATCAGCAACATTAAACCAACCAATTTAACACAGAGATGATAAATTGAGCAAAACCCTAAGCACTTCACCTATCAAATGTAGACAAGCTCAAGAGCTATACGTACTCAATAACATCTTTCATTAAGGAAGCTTAAAGGGATTTAAGGGATTCAACGGTATAGATATCTTCTTCGTGGCCGGACTTGTATGCCTTGTAGAATGGTACCAAGTAAGGCAATAACAATATGTTGCCTTTGTTAAATGTAATTTACAGAGGTGATTTTTCTTGTCTGATTTGATACTAATCAACGAAAGCAAGAAAAGTTGCCTCTATTGGTTGAATCGTAAACCGATTTAATCACCTCTGTAATCAACTGGGCAACTTTTGGAGGCAATTTTTTTTATTGTCTTTAATATCATGGTCAGACAATTTTTTTTATCAAGGGCAATAAGAAATTGCCTCCATGGAACTTATATGTAGTAGTGTTATGAGATTTTACTCTCGGTACAAGCACAACCTGACCCACCACCATCCAAAATAACGGTTCATTTATGGAATTTTTTGGTAGTATTTTTGTTTGACATAAATACCACACTTTGACATATTTCCCCTTGTCTATTTGAATATAGCATATTTGTTATGGGACAAACATATGCCCTATTTATCATGCTCGCATGCAGAGCATGTATGCTCCTTGTTAGCCAATTAGGATTGTGAAATTACCATAAGTGAAGAGAATGACAGAGGAGCATAGCATGTATCGTCCTTGTTCGCAAGTTAGGCTTACAAAATTACCTTGAGGGAAGAGAATGAGGAGGCGTGGAGCATGTATCTTCCTTGTTTGCCAGTTAGGGTTGCAAAATTATCGTGAGTGAAAAGAATGAAAGAGGCGCAGAGCAGAGCATGTATCCTCCTTGTTCGTTAGTTAGGGTTGCAAATTTACCGTGAGTGAAGAGAGTGGATAGACGCGGAGAACATATATCTTCCTTATTCGCTAGTTAGGGTTCCAAAATTATTGTGAGTGAAGAGGATGAAAGCACTATGAGTGAAGAGAATGAAAGAGGCGCAAGCATGATCATCCTTGTTTTCCAGTTAGGATTGCAAAATTAACGTGAGTGAAGATAATGAAAGAGGTGTAGAGCATGTATGGTAGACGACCATGCAATTCTTTCCTGAATTTTTTAGTTCCTTAATTGTTCTTTATTTTGTGCTCTCATACTATAATTTACCATAAATATTTTTTTATATATAACAATAGATAACAGGTGAACGGATCAGGTGAACTGGTTGGGTAGCCTTGATGTAAATGTTAACAAATACTGGGTTCACTAAAACTTTGTCTAGTTGTAATTGTTGTTGTTGTTCATCATAATATCTATACTTTTACATGTTAACATTTATTACATGAGTTTCCAGTATTAAACTACTAAGGTAAACAATGGAAACCTATTCATATTTATTACACGTTGAATTTTGATCAAATAGTAGTTTATATTCTATTAACTTCTATTGTACCGAGGTTATAAAGATTTAGGTATATGCGGACCTTTAATGATAACAAGTACTTGTCTCATAACATTGTTTAGTAGTTATTTTATTTATTTTTTAAACAAAATATTGTTTTAAATTTTAAATTAATATTTATAATTGGACATAAAACAGTAACACATCGCATGTAACTAACTTAACTAACTTATGCTGCAAAAATTTCAATCTGTCAATCAACAATTTTTGAAATACCCCAAGTTAGAAAGAAACCCTAAAGTCCCGGAAGTCCTGGAAATGATAGAAACCCTAGTTCTTGAAAGTCATGGAAATCAAGGAAATGACCTTAAACACTTTAGGAAAGCCTTAAAAACTTAATAAGACCCAAGGAAACCCCAAAAACCAGAGATGGAAAGCCTTAGAAAATTTACAAGACCTGGTAAAATCCTTGTTTTCAGAAATGTCTCCATAGCTAGTTTTATACCCCATAATCACTTTTCTCCTTAGGAAACACCTTAAGAAGCTTGGTAAGCACGGGGTGGTGACCTATTTGAGGTAAGCACGAGGTGGCGACCTAGTAGGTAGGAAGCATGAGGTGGCAACCTAGTTAACCTAAGCACATGGTGTCAGGAAGCATGAGGTGTCGGGAAGCATGAGGTGTCATGAAATGATGGTTAAAAGCTTTTCATACAAGCTAGCAAGCAAGTAGGGAGGTGAATCAAGTTAGGAGGTTTCACAAGGTCATTAGCAAGATCTTAAGTCAAAGAAAAACAACATGTTCCTTATTTGCTCTTAAAACACCTTAATTTCTTTTGTACCCTTAAGTGGAGCCTTAAATGAGTTACAACCTGAAGTGTATTCACTTCCATTTACACTTACATATTAATTAGACATGATACCACACACACCCTTGAAAGGAGGCGGCAAACACAAGCAGCCAAGGCCTTAAAATTTTGGCCACTCATTAATGCCATTTAATGTCATTTATTGCATGTCATGATTTATCTTCAGCTCATGATGATTACTGCAGCAGCCACGACCTTACTACCTCTTCCTAGCCCTTATATGTGTTCACACTACATATTCAATCAATGGTTACAAAGGCAGATAGATGTATCATGAGGTGTCAAGCTTATAAGGTTTCCTTTGCCTTAAGACTTCTCCTTCTTTGCCTATAAGAGAAGCCACGACCAGGCCTTCCAACACACATCAAACAACTTATCCTACCTCATAAAACTCATAGAAACACCAATTATAAGGTAAAGCAAGCAATCCATCCAAGAACACCAAAACAGAAGCCAACTTCCTTCCCAATGTAGAAGCCATGTAAAAACAAGAGGATTTAGAGGTCTTTCCAGGTGAATATTTGGGATTTATTAGTATCCCCATTTAGCTATTTGAAGTATATAACTCATGGTGAAAATAAATGGCGAGAAGGAGCCAGGTAGTTCTTGTGCTCCACCATTCTTTCCTCATGTGTCAATTCTGGCGACGTTTTCTATTTGTGCTATTTTAGGCAAGATATGCTGCTTATCTATTCTAACTATTTTCATGGTGTGAAATTATACTATTCAATGGTGATTTTTATGTATAATAAGCCCCAAGAAGTTCTAGAAAACTTGGTGAACAAACCTTGAATTCTTGATGACGATTTATGTGATTTTTGTGCTTTAACTTGGAGCCAGCTTGGTGTGTGATTTTCGTGAACTAATTCCGTGGGGTTTTGACTAAAAATGATGATTACTTATCCCTATACAATATTCTAGTTCGTAGGTAAGTTCTCCAGTTGATTTTTAATGAGTTAAAGATAAGACAAGATCTAAAAAACGTGTTTTAAGACCTTTCTGGTCTCTATTCAAATTATGAAGAGGGTTTTTGAAGGTTTCTTGCTTTAATTTGGTGACTAAATACTCATAAGATGTTGATATTGAATTGGTTAAAAGGTGGGGTGAACTTATACAAAGGTGAGACCTTAAACAAGGGGTTGTTTTTAAGGTATTTTCAAGGTGTTTATGATGTGTTCTAACTTGGTTTTTGTTTGGTTGATGGTGGATATGTGCTTTGATTCTTCTTGGTATGTTGTGTGGATGTTTTATTAAGGTTGAGGATGTGGTTGGATCACTTAATCACTTGGTACTCACTTTGGAATCTGGTTACACAAGTTTATGAGCCCTTGGAGGCCAGACACTGATTTTTTCCACTACCAATGAATTGTGGGTGAGCCATCATGATCTACTCTATGGGCTGATGACTCATAGGGGGTGTGCACACTTAAGGACATGGGTTGAGGTAAAAGAATTGTCCAAGAGGCCGAGAGCCTTAGTGCTCTTTGTTGAATGACTGATGTGCCCAAGGATTGGTGGAATAATAAACCGGACTAAAATTTGGTGGTATTATCTTGGTTGGTATTTGGTTTGTATTCTGGTAAGGTGGTTATGTGGTTTCTGACTTGTTTGATTACTTGTGTGTTATTATGTTATTTCAAAGTGTTTTCATAAACTAAATGAATTTTACAGGTTGTGAACAAGGTTCTGATATGATTTGTTTTATGGTTGTTTCATGGTATTTTGTATGTGTACGCTTATGTACCTTGGTAATATTTTTGTGGTTTCTGGTGATATATGTTGTTGTGATTCTTTGTGATGTTACATATGATTTATTAAAGAGTTTTATAAGCTAAATGTATTTTACATGTTGTGGCAAGAATTACTCAGCTTTGCTGATGTTTGTTTTCTGGCATGTGCCCTGTGGTCTTTTCTCTATGATTGTATGGCTTACCACAGGTACAGGAAAAGATGGGGTCTCTCCCTAGTCATGAAGTTGCACGGGAGTGTGAAGCTAGAGGGAACTAGAGACTGAAATTAGAAGGCGATGTAGTATTTCTATAAATTCAGTTGTAATAGGTTCAAACTCCTTGTGTAAAATAGAAGGAGTTTTGACAGAAGATGTTAGTCTACGGATGTATAAGTTATTAAAGGTTTTGGTTTGGTTTTTGAACATATATATAAGAGTTTAAAAGTTTCAACTTAGTTTGGTGTAGTGGTGGTAAATAGCCCTATCATCCACAGTGAGTATGGTGTGGCGGTAGCACCTCGGTAGTGTTAGAAGACTTCTGCTGTGAAATATGGAAATAAAAGAAAAAAATAAGAGCTGGAAAATGGGGTGTTACAGTTTTCAAAACTGCTACAAATATACTAGTGAAAAACAACCATCAGATTATACTATAAATATACCTGCACAAAACAACTATGAGGATATACTAAAAACTGAAAAGAATCATACTTATCACTTTGTTTTCTTGATGAGACTCGTAGATGTAACTAGACCTAGCAATTCGAGTCACTCAGTTTGGGTTCGGTTTGGGTCGGTTTGATTCGGGTCAATTTTAGATATTTACTATTCGGTTAGGTTCAGATTGGGTCGGGTCCATCTGGTTTAAATTAAATTCGGGTAACTTCAGTTTGGTTGAGTTAGGGTTTGGGTGCCTTCAGTTCGGGTTAGCCTCTATGTCATTTGGTTTTTCGGGGTATAGGTCAAATTTGGGTGACTTATCCGGGTTAGGTTTGATTGACAAAAAATTTAAAGTATTTAAGCAACCTTTGTAATTTGTATCTATTTTCATATGCGGCTCCAAATTCTTTTAATATAGTGTTACTCTTGGTCAAGGCTGCAATTGTGTATTGATTGGACAAAATCAAAATGGATGACAATTTTTGTAGATAAATTTTAACTATACATTTATTAATTGTATCGACCAAGTATAAATTAAAATTTTGTGAATTAGACATCAATATTTGGCACTCGACGCCTAGTCTATCCCGCCCACGCCCAACGTCGTGCCTCCCTCTCGCGCCCGTCACATCCCGCGCTCATCACCTCGCGCAAGTGTCATGCGCCTGCACCCATCCATCCATGCCTCGCGCAAACGTCTTGCGCCCATGCCCATCCATCAACATTCAAACCATTCCTAAGTCCTAAACATAAAGAAACCTAAGTTTATAAAAATATATAGTAATATAAAATAGTAATGATACACATTACTCTGTCTTATAAAACATTTTAGGTTATGATGTCAAGGTTATGAAATAATCTGATGGAGATTATTCATCCTTCAAAATGCTAGTCTATCTCACGCTTCACAATAATCTACCATTGAGAATATTTATTTTCCTCATTTTATTGCGTAGTTTTCATCAACATTTAAACCATTTCCAAGTTTTATGTCGTAAACATAAAAAAATCTAACTTTATTAAAATCAAAATTAGTAGAGTATTATAAAATCGTAATGATACATATTAAATTGTATTATAAATTTTTTTAAAGAAAAACCTCTATAGTTTGTAGCAAAACATCTATGCGTGGGAAGGGAAACAACAAAGTTTATGAATGTTTTAATTCAACAAGACTTGAGATCACTAGTAGAAAAACAATATATTTCGGCAGTTCTAAATAACCTATTTCGGCGGTTGTGAACTACCGAAATGAAGTGCGCCGAGATATGTGTGCAATCCTATCTCGACGGTTAAACAACAGCCAAAGTAGGTACTCTATTTTGACGGTTGTTAGCTAAAAACCGCCGAGATAGGCGCGTTTAAAAATAATAATAAAAAAACGCACCTATATCGGCGGTTCCTAGCTAACAACTGCCAAAATAGGTCTTTTTTTAAAAAAAAAAAATCAATTTTCACGTTGTCTTCAACCTCTCGACAGCAGTTCCAGTGATTTTCAACACGGAGGTAGAGGTGCAGAGATGTACAGTGATTTTAGACACAGAGGCGCAAACACGAGAATAAGATAAGTTTGAGTATATTACCGGTTCGCCAAAGAGAATAAGATAGGTTCGAGTATATTACCGTGAGAGAAGATAATGAACACAGGCGCAGAGCATGTATGTTCGCCTGCAAAATTACCGAGAGATAAGAGGATGAAGAGAGGTGCGCAGAGCATGTTTGTTCGCCAGTTAGGGTTGCCAATTTACCGTGAGAGAAGGGGGATGAAGAGAGAGCCGTTGGTTTGGGTTGCAAAATCACCGTGAGAGAAAGTGACGAAGAGAGGCGCATCCCATGTTCGCCAGTTAGGGATGCGAGATTACAGTAGTGAAAGAGAAGAGAGGATGAAGAGATGAGGTCGACGAGCAAATATGTAATGAAATAGACTGAAATTTAAGCGGTATTTCGAAAATTTTGGAAAAAAAATCTCGGGAAACGTCCGCTAGGAACTGCCGAAATATGTGTCTTTTTTTTCAAACAATAGAAATCTCGGAGCCTTATTTCGGCGGTTGTCTCTACAACTGCAGAAATATGGACGCATAAATAAGCATTTTTTGTACTAGTGGATGCTTGAGGATTGAACATGTCTAATATTATATATATTATTTTGTGAGCAATGAACACTTATTGGATGTCTAAATATCCATTATGTGTTTTTGGTTTCAAGATTATTTGTATAGTTGGAACAACTATAGTAGATTTACATTTAACAAAACTTCGGGCAGATTTGGTTCGGGTTTATTCGATTCGGTGAATTTGGTTCGGGTGGATTCGGGTTGTACCAAATTTCGGTTTGATTCGGTTTTAGTTTGGTTCGCTACGGATTTTCTGGTCATATTTCAGGTCACACTACTTAGTTTAAAATAGGATACGGATCAGATTGGATCAGTTCAGTTTTTCTGGTTCGGATCACATTTACCAGTTGTAGATGTAACTAATGGATGTGGCGGAATTTTTCTATACTATATATGTATGTTTTTTCTATACTACATATCAGTGTCATTGTCAGCTTAAAGGAAGGGAAAAAGAAAATTCTTTAAATATGATTGAGTGGATGGTTGGTGGATATCAATTTAAGGCTTCCTCTATTTAAAAATATTGATCACTATTGGAGAGAATAATTATTTATGTGTACTGTGTTATTCTACTACAAATATAATGTGGTATCACAATTATTATTCTATTCAGTTTGTGTATTAACTTGAGAATTAGAACTTGGGCAACAATAATGATATGGTTGATCAATGTTTTGCATCTCCTACGTATAATAATTTAAAAGACGAAATTCATATTAGGTGGACACAGACGAGGAGATGAACTGGACTCATGCGGTTTGTAGGTTGTATTTAAGGTGTCCATTATCATTTTACTAATAATGATCAAGCTTCCTGGGAAATTATTATAACCAAGATGATTATTTTGAAACAACTTTTTCTAATCAGGAATCAAATTGGCACATACTGAACCATGATAAGACCCTTGACCTGATGGAGCTTTTTTTTTTCATAAGATATACTTGATTCTTTCATTGCTTGAAAGGATAAAAAAGTATAGAACCTAGATCCAAGACTAAAACGACATAATGCAAACAATCCAAATAAAATACAGAAATGGTCAGAGGCAGCAGAACTATATAAACCAAAGAAATACCAATAACCCAATAAACGACTACATATATGTATATATAGTTTACAAAAACTGTATATTTGGCGTATACAAATTATACAAAATACATATTAAGATACACATTAAATTCTGAAGACACTAAAATTATATTATATGTACACATTGATTCTTTAAACTATGTAAGCTTACAAAACATGTATATTTAATATATATAAACTATACATCTATAAATATACACTACTACATAATTGTAGTATGCCCACACTTTTAAGTTCAAATTTTATACTCGAAAATTAATTCCTTCACTTATAAGTGTCTTCAAAATAGATGTAAAGATATTAGAGATTTTTATATTTTATATATACATATTTATACCTACATTTAGCATAAGCTCTTATTAAGTGGGGTTTAAAAAAAATGTCATTATCCATATTTTTTTGTAGTAGTGATAGCTAGAAATAACTATACATGGTTACAGCTAAAATTAGTTACACCAACAATAAACATTCCATTTCTACTCGATGATATTCCCGAGGGTATAACAAATGAAATAGAGGACCAGTCGCACTTGAAAGAAATCCTTTTAAGACATTAAATGACATTAAGTGATTAGCTTTCTACCAAGAAGCCGATCCAACTGTTAAATATGGCAATGCCTCAAGTTGTAACACCTAGATGTCTCCCAAGCCTCGGATATGGCGCACCCCAATTTCGTATGATCGACATTCGATTTCGGAGTCAGCGAAAGCAAGACATCGATTCTTGATGTCAAGTCATAGTTTTATATGAGTGACGTTTAACTTATTTAAGCACAGAGCAATAAGGCCCATTATTTTACTTGTTGGAAGTTGATACTGATACCGGCGGATGACTGATTTCAAAATTAGATTGTGTAAAAATTAATATAAGTTATTTTTTTATTAGATTTTTTGAACTGATTAATCAACTGATAATGTGTAAACCAACTTCTTAACCAAATGATGATAATGTTGTTTTGATTAAACTCTTTGGGTAGATGGTACCCGACCTATAATATGTCCAAAAGAATGAACTGAGCTGATTGTCCAACTGATAATGCATAAATCAGGTAAAATCTATGTAAAAGAATGGGGCCTAAGTCACAAACATCTAACTAATGGTGTGGATTCCACCCTCTTGTGTCAGTAAGAAAATAAAAATGTTGCTGTAGTGGTGTGGAATCCACACCGGATGACTGATTTCAAAACTAGATTGTGTAAAAATTAATATAAGTTATTTTTTTGTATTAGATTTTTTGAACTGATTAATCAACTGATAATGTGTAAACCAACTGCTTAACCAAATTATGATAATGTTGTTTTGATTAAACTCTTTGGGTAGATGGTACCCGACCTATAATATGTCCAAAAGAATGAACTGAACTGATTGTCCAACTGATAATGCATAAATCAGGTAAAATCTATGCAAAAGAATGGGGCCTAAGTCACAAACATCTAACTAATGGTGTGGATTCCACCCTCTTGTGTCAGTAAGAAAATAAAAATGTTGCTGTAGTGGTGTGGAATCCACACCTTTTCTCTCTCCTTGTTGCTTATTTAAGCAACGCTCTGAACACAACTATCATTGGCTGGAGCTCTGCAACAATAATGAAAAAAATAATAAGTCCTAATTGAATGCTACGGTAAAAATAGTGGATATGAGGAGTGAGAATATTAAGATACTCCACCATTGTAGCGATTGATTGTAACACCCCCGATTAAACTCAACAGCAGTACAAACAATGCCTAACGATATTATGACAAGTATATGCAGCGGATTCGCAACTCCATCCGGGTGCCACAGACGTCAGCCACCCACGTGGCTGACATAATCACACTACCAACACCAAGTTACGGTCCGAATGACTGGAATTAAAAACTTTAACCGAATCCAAGTACGACATGAAATACAACCAAGTACCGAGAGTCTACATCATAAGTTCTTAATTAAACAACATAAACCGAAACGTACATCCAGGGTTTAGTGTTACAAAGTCACAACCCATACATTAAAACATACTAATTAATAGTCTTGCCCAGATAGACTACCCCCATGATAGTCATTCACCTACACTCCGACACGATCCAGCTGATCACCTGTAAAAATAAAGGACTCAGCAAAACTATGCTGAGTATGAATATGTGTAGCCCGTATGTTGCCGGGCTACACAACTACTTGGTCGAATATTATTAAGTCAGATTACATGCTATAATAAAGCAGTAAAGCACACCACCACACATCATAATATCATACACACTTCAGGGTAACAAGGCATTAGAAACAAGCAGCCAAGCATAACATGCTGGCATCATAGCAACATCAAACACGCAACCAAGCACAACAAGTTGTTAGTATAGCAACAGCAATCATGTAACTAATCAGACGTGTGCATAGGTATATTATACCAAAGATCCCCACTATGGGATCAATCGAGCGTTGTGTGTTTTCATTCCTTTCTCTTATCTCCAAAAAGTGTATTCTCTTCCTCTCCTCTTGCACCAGGTCTGAGGATATAGTTAGATCCCGTGACCATATCATGTAGGTTCCAATCTTTCCTTGTTTCTTTAAGGTTTGTTTGTGAATTCTCTTATCCCCACGTATTGAAGAGCGTCCTCTCCATAGCTAATCCTCCATTTCCGGCATCATGCGTCGAGAAAATGGGGTCGCCTCAATACCCCAGTATGGGTTCCACCAACTGGTAATTTACTATTCATTATTGTTATAAGTTCGACACCATAGTGGGTGTCGTTAGAAGTCCTCTATAATTTAAGAGGAGTGTTGCTTTTATATAGTTCCTTGTTTGTTTACGTAATTTGTTGTGTTTCATCTCAAGGTTTCATCAACGAGAAGGGACTACACTACTGTGTGCGTGCAAGTAATATGCAGCAATGATATATGTAACAAGCATATAAACGAGTCATAACAAGCAATCAAATTTCATGCTAGTCTTATGGTCATTGTCAAACAAGGCACACAGCACACAAGCCATGTAACACGGCAACATACGAACCACACATGTCCATACCTTATTCGAAAGCACGAGTTGTCTTACACTCGAAGTCCCGGTCGGAGTTCGCTATGGCCCTAGCGTTAATTAAAACAATGTGTTAGTTTATTATTTTATGTGACGACACTTAATATTGTATGTTATTCCCTAGGTATGTTGTTACATGCTTAGTTTATATTGACTCTTAGAACTTCACATGCATTAATTCTAGGCTTAACTTACTCCTAGGATATTCATATCTTTATCTACATGTTAACTAAGTCCTTTTTCCTTAGTTAATGTTTTAGAGCGTTTTAAGTGCTAGTTATGTAACGAGTTTGTATAAAATAGATATAACTTGTCTAATGTGTATTCCCTCCTTAGATAAATAGGTGAGTAATATTTTAACCCTTGTATAATGATGATATAGGTCATAAAATACCCCTAACCCTTTTATACAGCCGTCCAAAAGTTTCCAAGTTTGAAACACAAATATATTATCTAACGTCACCTTTTAAGGTAATAATTGACGTTTAATCTTCTCCACATGTTTCGCTAACCTAGATATGTTTGTTAGCTATTATTTGGGTTCATTATTAAACTTGAATCCCACTTATAGTACCCTTTTAACAGAACTATACTATCAATAAAAACTGAAACCACAACCTAAATATTTCTTCTTGTTTCTTGTTACTCTTTAGTCCAACGGATGTTTCACTCCTTCCCACAGTCTCACCCAACTAGGTATAGGTGTTAATGATGTTTTAAACTCAAAACTAAACCCAAGAGACACTCACATACCTACTATTGTTAGGCACACAGAACAGAACCTATCCGCAGAACTGAAACCGAAATCCACCTTAATTCTTCCTCATTCCTTCCTTTTGTCCTTAGTTACTGGATTCCTAAATTCTCAAGTGATTTGCCCACTTAATTTACCTCTTTAACCATGTTTCTAGTTCATACCTAAGACATCACAACAGTACTAATATCTCAGTAACCTGTTACACAGAAACAGATAAAAAAAAGGAAATCAGAAAACTGAAACTACACACCATGAAACCAGACGCCTTCCGTTTAATCATAATTCTCTCTTTCAATCTCTCCCAAGGTGCTTACCTATATAGTTGAGCATTATACCCCAGTTTAAATTCGTAATCAACCCCAAATAGCTCACCGTCACATAATCATACAGAGGGCAACTTTCAGAAAAACAACCCTTAAACTGTAGCATTACATTATGTTATCTGACCTTTTATTCCATTCTATCTCTCACCCAGCTGTCACTAAATCTTTCCCCTATGCACTTCTTACTCAGTTATGTGTCTCACCTATGTTTTAAACCCGAAACTTCACCAATAAACCGTTACCTGCTCCTCTGTACAGAACCTCACGAAACTGAAAAATGAAACAGAAATAAAAATCTGTAATCAGGAACTGAAACTGATAACTCTCTTGTTCTCTTTCTGTCAGCCCATAAATCTGTCTCACAATTCATCCCAAGGTACTCACTTGTTTAAGCAAAGACTCTAGCTATATTCTAAACTTAGAAGCAACCCAATAAACTTGTTAAACTTACAGGAGCTGCTACAGAGGTAAAAATTTCAGAAACTGAGATATGATTGATGAATTCCTTTCTGTTATGGTTTTCCTTCTGTTACAGATCAAGCTTTTCTTTATTTTGTTTTTCCCTCACGCCCAATAACCTAGCTACTTGGTTAAATGTCTTGACACAGTTTTAATCCCCAAAGCAGATCCCAAATGACAGAAACCTGAAACTGAATTCGACAATCTGAAACAGAAACTGTTATGACTTTCTTTTTCTTCTATTATTGTGCCTCGATTTCCTAGTCTGTATCTTATTTTCCCTTACTGCTTTAGTTACTTAATTGTGTGTTTTGTTACAGTTCTAGTCTTAAGACAACCCGAGGTAATGCTGTTGTACCCACTTAAATACATTTATACAGAATCTCGAGAATTTCTAAAACTGAAAACCAAAGACTTGTTTTCTGTCAACCTCTCTTCCAGCCTATCTGTTTAGCCCATGATTTGTCTTCCAACCTGTTCCACGATGTTCATCTATTCAGTTAAGTGTTCCAGCCCTATATTAACTCAAATCAACCTAAGACAGCTCTGTTAAAAGTCCACTGAAAACCCATCATGCAGAATCTATATTGTTGCAGAAAAACCCAAAAATACCAAAACTGATATAATTTATCCCCTTCTCTTTTCTTTATCCATGAACCTGGCTCACAACTTTCCCTCTAAAAGCTTAGTTGCCTAGTTAAAGTCTCGAAAGGTATTAACTCTCAAACAACTCAAGACACTAAGTTAGAGCTACAGAACTCACTCTTACTGACAAAAAGAATTTCAAAACTGAAACACTGAAGCTGATATCCTTTCTGTTATCGATCTCTTCTGTTTCTTTTAATTTGATTTTTGGTTTGTTCACTTAGTTTCAGGTCCTATTAACATTTTAACCCCAACAATAGCAGTCAACCCCTGAGAAGTTCATATATAGAAAACATATATTTCTTTTAGAAACTGAAACTGATGTTTTTCTTTGGTTATTGTTTCTTCTGTTCTTTTATTGAAATGTATGTTTCTGTTTTCTTTCCTTTTCTGTTTTCTTTTCTTCTTTCACATTCTCACGCATAAGTCCTCAGTCAGGAGCATGTATAAGTTTGCAAATTTATTTGACAATCAAATTATCCTAGGACAGTTTATACACCGAGGATACATGTTACAGATTTGGGCATGGTTATCAGCTTTGTCTGGTTTGCTCTCTTTTCTTTTGTTCTCTGATTCTGAGCCCAGTTCAAGAATACTCACCAGTGATAGCTAGTTGTTCTTCCCTTTGTTGGTTTAGACACACTTCCAGACTCCTTGCACTTTGGTTGCTTAGCACGGCTGTGGAAGGATCTCCTAGGGGTTAGGTGTGATTAAACAGAGAAAACTGTGACAGTAGCAAGGGGGAAATTTCATGTCAGGAATCTCACCCTTTTTGTTAAGTCTCAGGGAGAGTTTTAGCAGCTCTACTTCGGGATCTTTTGAACAAGGCCAGTAGGGACTGCATGAGGGAGTTAAGCGTGAAAAGAACCAAGTGTTGAGTAATAAACTTTCAGACAACATAATCAACACAAAAGTAATAGGTATGTAGGAGGCATTTCTGTAGCATTACCTGAGCTGGTTCTCGAATGGAGAATACAACAGGTGACAGTGGTAAGTTGTTCTTTTGGTTTTGCCCTCCGGTTACACCCCTAACCAGGCATGAACAACCGAGAAAAAGAAGAAGTTAGGCAGCAGTGGATCTCGGACATGGGGGAAAACAGAAGAGGAAGATGAACTTCGGTTGCACTTACCTTGTGCATCAAGATCCAGAGAGAATGAAGGTTGTTCCTGCTCATGCAGAACAATGCAAGGTAGGAGGGTGAAAGACTGGTCTATGGATTTTATGAAATAGATGGCACAAAGCACGGGGAACAATTGCCAGAGCTGTGAGAGTTTGAATCAAAACAGTTGATGCGTGGGAGTTTGGTACGTTATGGCTCTGGTGCATAGGATTTTGAAACATAACAGGCTCTGTCTTTACTGGAATCAGTAAGGCGCAGGTTGGCTTATTAATTTCAGTTTAGTGAGTATATTAATCGCAGCTTAACCATAATCAGTAAGGGCCATCACTCTCTGTCTACTTCTCCACGTAACCGACAGTATACCCAAGCTGTCACATATTCCGTTTTAACAGGGGCAATACCGAGGAAGAACAAGGCTGTGCCTATTTGGATCTTGTCCGTTGTTCTGGGACAGAACCAGGAAGTATGGGCGTTGGAAAAAAATAAGTCGCGATCCTGTCATAGAGGTGGAAGAATTGATATTACTGAGGCGTTGCGTCGAGGAAGAGGGAAACCGGTGCTGCTGGCGTGCCCGATTCTCTTTTCTTTTGTTTAGTTAACTTAGTCGACGAATTACTAGTTTCAATTCGGTGGCATAAATTATGGAATTCGAGCATAGCTCAACCGGTTAAAGTGTTCAGGGAGGGTACGGGAGGTCTCGGGTTTGAACCTCAGCAGGAGCGTCTTTGCTCCTTTTTCTTTCTCTCTTTTTTTGTATAGGTTATACATGATTATTTATATATGTACGACCATATATTATATCGTGTTATTATATATTTTTTGTAACGAGGTTATGCGACGTTATTGTCACTTATTTACAACGTTACAATATTGTAACGTTACGTACGTGTATTTTTCATATTCGTACACACACATATATATATACACTAGATTTAGTTGTCCGTACGTTATTTTATGTCCGTATTATAAGACGCATTATGATTTTATGCGTTTAATGTTCAGGGGTATTTCATTGATAAATTATTAGGGTGTCTTAGATAATAAAATATTATATTTTGATTACATGACACCTAGAAATGTGTTAAGCAACCCATCACCATTGTGGATGCCCTAAGGGCATCAGTGGATTCCACCCACTAACAAATATTATTTTATTACATTCTTTCACAATCTCTCTCTTGTTTATTTATGTTTCCTAAAAAGAGAGTTCCTTAACTAAAGCACCATTTTCACATTTTTTTCTCCTTCACCTCATCATTTCCTTTTTTCTGGGTGAAATTCACACTATTGTGGATGCCTTAAGACAACCGAAGATTTCGACTTCCATGTGTAGCGCTCACCTTAGAGAATCCTACATAGAAAAAAAATGGTCAATCTCAATAAACATGGACGTTTTGAATGTGGACCTAAAAACTAAAGGTAGATGTGCATTTATTTGCCAAATTCTTGCCTACATCTCGGCTACATATAACATTATTAATTTGCTTTCTAAAAAAAAATGGGTAGAGGAGTGTTCTGTGCCCCGCGCGCGTGAACTCTGTTTTTTTTTTCTTTATCACACCAATTTTAAATTTTTATAACTTTTAATATATAAGTCCAAACTGAAAAAAAATTATATCATTATTCATCTAAATTCGACTCTTTAAAACAAGACCAGTCATGGATATGTTTTGACAATTTTTTTTAAAAAATATTTTTACATGTATACCATGATATTTTAATGTGAGGATGTATGTACATATTTTAATGTGAGAATGTACATGCTTTAATGTGACGATGTACATGTTCAAATATGAGAATATACAAGTTTGTAATGAACATTTGTACATGTTTGTATAGCCATATGTACATGTTTGTATGGCCATATGTACATGTTCGTATGACCATCTGTACAAGTGTTCTTTTTTACATGTATACCATGATATTTTAATGTGAGGATGTATGTACATATTTTAATGTGAGAATGTACATGTTTAAATGTGACGATGTACATGTTCGAATATGAGAATATACATGTTCTGTAATGAACATTTGTACATGTTTGTATGGCCATCTGTACATGTTTGTATGACCATATGTACATGTTCGTATGACCATCTGTAAAAGTGTTCTTCCTGTACAGGTTTCAATTTAAGGATGTACATATTTAATGATTCGTACAGGTTTATATGACTATCTATATGCTTTTAATGCGAGGATGTACATGTTTTTATATGAGGATGTACATGTTTTAGTGAGCATTTGTACATGTTTGAATGACAATCTGTACAAGTTTTCTTTTACGTTCTGTGTTCCATATATGTAAAAATATTTTTTTTAAGTTGTCAAAATATATCTATGACTGGTCTTATTTTAAAGAGATTGAATTTAGATGAACAATGATATCTTTTTTTTCATTTTGGACTTATATATATATTAAAAGTTACAACAATTTAAAATTTGTATGATTAAAAAGAAAAAAGAACAAAAAAAAACAAAAGACGCCGGCCGGGGTGTTAAAAAAAAAACGACGCGAGATGTTATTTACTCTTAAGCGTTACATAACCTACTCGTTTAAGAGTAAATAACATCTCGCGTCGTTTTTTTTTTAACACCCCGGCCGGCGTCTTTTGTTTTTTTTTGTTCTTTTTTCTTTTTAATCATACAAATTTTAAATTGTTGTAACTTTTAAGCGTTACATAACCTACTCGTTGGCGACCTTGGGGAGCACCCAAGGCCGCCTGCAACAATGAGTTGCTTAGCTGCGAACTGCCGCGGGCTGGGCAAACCGTGGGCAGTTCGATGGCTCCTGGAGCTAATCCGGGATGAGATGCCTAGCTTGGTTTTTCTGTCAGAAACCAAGCTTAATGTGGAGGAGATGAAGTGTTTAGGCAAGAATCTGAAAGACTATAACAACTTTGTGGTGGGATGTGCTGGAAGATCAGGAGGATTGTGTCTGCTATGGAGGAAGAAGTTAGAGGTTGAAATTTTAACCTCTTCAATGCACCATATTGACTGCTTTGTTAAGTTAGGCCCACGAGAGGATAGATGGAGATGCACCGGTTTCTATGGTTGGCCGGATGGCCAAGACCGTTTCAAATCCTGGTGTCTGATAAGAGAACTGGCGAGCATGGAGAAAGGTCCTTGGATGATGTGGGGTGATTTTAATGAAGTGATGTATGGAACGGAGCACAAAGGGAGAGGGACCAGAAATGGAAAGTCAATGGAAAACTTTAGAAACTGCCTCTTGGAGTGTGGACTGGAGGACTTGGGGTGGAACGGTGATAAATTTACCTACTCGAACCTGAGGGAAGGTCTGGAGAAATCCCTTAGTAGAATTGATAGAGCAGTTGCGAATGAAGAATGGCTCATGATGTTTCCAAGAGCTCGGGTGCTGAATATGGAGTGGGGTAAAAGTGATCACAGACCGATTAAGGTGACACTTGATATCCCAAGATGGCGTGGCGCAAGACCGTTTAGATTCGAAGATTGTTGGGCTAAGGATCCAGGATGCTGGGAGATAGTCCAAAAATGCTGGGGGGATTCGGGTATGTCCGACCAAGGATATATGCAAAAGGTTTTGAGATGTGGCCAGGCTCTCAGGAAATGGGGGAGACAGAAAATCAAAACAGAAAGAAGACTCTTAGACCAGAAAAGGATGGAGCTGCAGGAGGTAATGAATGGTGACTCCCCCGATCCAGAGAGCAAAAGAAGAGGAGAGACTGAAAGAGATAGACAATATCCTGCTGAGGGAGGAAATTCGAATTGCCCAGAGAGCAAGGCACAACCACCTGAGAGCTGGAGATGGTAACAGTAAATACTTCTTTGCCAGAATGCGAGTGAGGGAAAAAAAGAACGACATTTTGGAGCTAATCGATGGTGAGGGAGGAGTTAGAAGGAACTGGCACGATATTGAAGAAGGGGCACGAAAATATTTTGTGAACCTGTTTACTTCGGCTCACCCCAACAGAGATGACCACCTGCTGGCCGTTGTTGAGAATAGAGTTTCTACAGATATGCTGGAAAGTCTCAATAAACCTTTTGTTGAAGATGAAGTCCTGGAGGTGATCAAAAGAATGAACAAGGGGAAGGCCCCTGGGCCAGACGGTATGAACGGTACGTTTCTTCATTCTTTTTGGAATATGATCAAGGATGACTTTTTATATGCTGTGTTGGATTTTTTGAATAATGGGAAGGTTTCGGATGGGCTGAATCACACACACCTGGTGTTGATTCCAAAAAAGTCAGGGGCAAACTCAATGTGCGATTTCAGACCAATCGCACTATGTAACACGATTTATAGAGTCGCGTCCAAAGTGCTTGTTAACCGCATTAAAGGTTTTATGAATGAGCTGATTTCCCCAGAGCAGGCGGCTTTCATTCCTGGTCGTTTAATTACAGATAATGTGGTGGTAGCCCATGAAATTCTTCATTATATGAAAAACTCTGGGGCTACTAATAAGGGCAGTTTTGCACTTAAAATTGATCTCTCCAAAGCGTACGATAAGGTGGAATGGGAGTTCCTTTTTGGGGTTATGGAAAGCATGGGGTTTAGAGGCAGGTGGTTTGAGGCGGTGAGAATAGCGATTACCTCGACAACAATGGCGGTTAGAATCAATGGTGTGCCGGGGAGATGTTTCAAACCCCAGAGGGGGCTGAGGCAAGGCGACCCAATTTCTCCGTATTTATTCCTGTTCTGTATGGAGGCTTTGATTTCCAGCATAAAGAATGCTAATATGGTTGGTTTGCTGGAAGGAGTCGCAGTTTGTAGGAATGGCCCAGAAGTTAACGCTCTCTGCTTTGCGGACGACTGTATATTGTTTGGAAAGGCAACCGCAGAGGGAGCGGGTAATCTGAAGTCTATTTTGGACGACTTTAAAGAAGCGTCGGGCCAGGACATTAATCAGAGCAAATCTAGCCTCTTATTTTCCAAAAAGGTCAAAAGTAGGGACCGAAGTTCAATTAGCAGTATCCTGGGGATGACTGAAGTCGAGGACTTGGGAATGTATCTTGGATTCCCCTCCAAAATGGGCAGAAGCAGAAGAGAGGTGTTCGCTTACATCAAAGATAGAATACAGAAGAAGATCCAGGAGTGGTCTGCAAGGTGTCCCAAGCGGGTAGGATCACCTTAATTAAGAGTATTGCCCAAGCGATTCCAATATATGTGATGGCGGTGATTAAGTTGCCCAGAGCCTGACGGACGAGATTGAGGCTAATATAAGACGGTTTTGGTGGAAAGGGGCAAGCAAACAATGGCAAAGGAATCCCGTGGAAAAATTGGAAAGCGACGTGCAAAAGAAGAGCTGAGGGAGGGTTGGGCTTTAGGGAGCTGGAAGTCTTCAATGATGCTTTGTTGGCCAGACAGGGATGGAGAATCATGACCAACCCGTGTCTGCTTATGTCCAGGGTATTGAAGGCAAAATACTTTGCAAACTCTAAGTTCTTGGAGGCCCAGACGGGGCCTAGGCCCAGCCCGATTTGGAGATCGATGGTAAGCGCAATCCCGTTGCTCGAGTATGGTGCTCGAAAATCTATCGGTGACGGGATGGATACTAGAATATCAGAGAGATGGTTACCAAGGAAAACAGGGGGCGTCCCGTGGTTGCGAGAGACTGAAACCACATCTGTTAGGGAAAGTGGTGGGAGACTTCATAAATCAGAGGGAAAGATCATGGAAAGAAGCTGAAGTTAAGGATTGTTTCTGCGAAGAAGATGCAGCTGAAATCATGAGTATTCCACTCAGCCAATGTGCAAGTCGGGATTCTTGGATTGGGGCCCATCAAGATTGGGGTGTTTCTCCGTGAAATCCTACTACCATCTAGCGATTTCTAGGAAAATTCGGAGTACCCAAGTGGTTCGAACGAGGGGATGGGGGCGAAAGCTTTTGCTAAAATTAAAAAGGCAAAACTGCACCCTAGGCTGGACCTCTTTGCGTGGAAACTGATTAATCGAATCTTGCTTGTAAAGCTGAAATCGGTAGAAGGACAAATCTGAAGGATGACAGATGTGATCTGTGTGGGCATGGGACAGCGCCATCCATGCTGTTTTTTCTTGTCGTAATATTAGAAGTTTGTGGAATAATTGGTCGGGTGCAAGACCTGGAAAGAATCTGAATCATAATGAATTTTTTGACTTTCCTGAATTTCTTATTGCAGGAAGACTTAGAGAAAGGAAAGGAGCTAATCACCCACCTGTGGAAGTGTGGTTTGCTCGAGGTCAAGTAACAAAAGGATTTGCTCTGTCAATTCAATGGGGTTGGGACCAAGCCGTTTCCTTTTTGGATGCGAGTAGAAGTTGGACACGTCTGAAACTACCATGGACAATACCGGTGCTGATAGGATTGTTCATGAGGCTGTGGATGGATGTGTGGGTGGACGGCAGTGTCAAAAATGAGGAGGAGTTTGGGGTTGGAGTTTTGGGATATGATGCAGGTGGACAGGTGCGGGCGTTCGCAATTGACGGCGGGTCTGGGTGTTTATCCCCTTTCCAAGCTAAAGCTCGAGCAGTGGTGTTAGGTGTGAGGACGGCAATCAGAGCGGGCTGGAGAAGAGTGCAAATCAGATCGGACTGTCTGTCCATTATTGACCATTTAAGATTTGGCTCCCCTGTTCACCCTGACATTTGTAGAATTTTGGAGGATGTTAGGTGGCTTAAATCTTTTTTTGTGTCCTTGTCTTGGTGTTTCACGTCTAGGGTTAACAACACGTGGGCTCACCTCCTTGCTAGGAAGGGAAGAGAACTTAAGATTTCAAAATGTTGTATCGGACAACAGGCTTTTGACGAAATGCTGAATCTATAATAGAAATGGTTTGTTTGTTTCAAAAAAAAAAAAGTTACATAACCTACTCGTTATTCTATCGGCGAGTCGGTAGCTTATACTTCTAAAATTCTACATAGACTACGTGGTCCTGATAAATACTTGAGCTAGTGTGTTAAGGGTGACAATTAGTGGAGAGCTATTCAGTACTACCCAAAAACTGAATTATGAAAAAAATAGTTTGATTTTTGGATTTTTTTTGTTCTATCTGAATAACCGAATTTCTGTCTAAGAAATGAAATAACTGAGAACTGAATAATCGAATAATATATATAATATTAGGCATTGGTAGAGAGAAGGTCTCTCCTCTCTCTAACGTTCTACTGGTTTCTACCATGGGTAGAGGAAGAAAGCCCAAAATTACTGCTCCAGTGCCTGTGGGACAACCGATTACGCCGGTGAATCAAGCTATTCCTGTGGTGCTCTCTGGCGCGCCGAAGAAGGTGTTGGATTTTGGAAGTAAGGGAGTTGTGGATGCGGAGAAAGGTGGGGTAGATCTGGGGCCTGCGATGCAGCATTTGTCTGGTTTGGAGGATCTGCAGAAATCGTTCAAGTTGGGGAACGATGTGGAAGTCGCTAAGATCCCACAGGCCAAGAAGACGTGGAGTGATATTGTGGCGAACAATCGTGATAAGGATTTTTGTTTGAGATTGGAGAAGTTCTCGGAGGATGATTCGCCGATTCTTCGATTCTCGAAAAGTGAGGTCCAATCGGAGTGTGACTTTTGGAAATTTGCTCTGGTTGGGGCGGTTATGGGAAGTAGATGCTCTTTCCTTGCTATGGAGAGATTTGTTTCGCAACGTTGGAGTAAAATTGCGGTTCCGAAGATCTTCCAAAACGAGGCGGGAGTGTTTATTTTCAGATTTGAATCACAGGAGGATGTGCTTAGGGTAATTGAGGCGGGGCCTTGGTTCTTCAGGAGTAATCATCCTATCATTCTTCGGGTGTGGGAACCGGGGTGTAAGTTGGATATGGCCAATCTGCGTTCTACTCCAGTTTGGATTAAACTCCCGAACTTGGATTTACAGTTTTGGTCCCCTCACATGTTAGGAAGACTTGCTAGTAAGGTCAGGAAGCCTATTCTGGCTGATAAGCTTACGGCGACGAAGGAGAAGATAGGTTATGCTCGTATCCTGGTTGAGATGGATGCTGGGATTAAACCGAAAGAGGAAATCATTCTGGAGGATGGGGATGGGAATAAGTTTGTGCAGAAAATTGTCTACGAATGGAAACCGTGGTATTGTGATGAATGTAAGAGGTTTGGACATCTGCGTATTCAATGCCAAAAGAAGACGATGCTTTTAGTTACTGATGAGGATGAGGTTCTTTCTGAGAAGGAGAGGCTTGGAGATATGGAGGCTGCGGATGTGACTGTAAGTACTGATGTAGCTAGTTCGAATCCTGTTGTTATTCCTGCTGCTTCATGTGTGAATAAGTCTGGGGTTATTAATACGGGGGCTCTTGGGATTGTGGGTTCGTCTGTGCTCTTGAATAAGGGGACTTCTGAGAATGATGGTGGTGGTCAGTGGACCATTGTTGCAGCAAGGAAGGGGAGCCGTCTTAAGGGGGTCAGTGGGAAGGATACTGGCCCTACTAGTGATATTGGTCTCACTAATAAGAAGTTACCTAATGGGTAAGTTTCAGTTGGCTGCTTGGAATATTAGGGGGCTGAATGCCTTGAATAAAAAGGATGCTGTGGATAGGTTTGCAAGGGAGAATAATGTGAGTCTGTTTGGTTTACTGGAGACGAGGATTAGAGATAATAAGTTTGATAAGGCTGTGGACTGGTTTAAGAATAAATGGAGTTATTTATCTAACTGGAATTTAGATAAGAACTGTCGTATTCTTCTGCTTTGGGATAGTGCTATGTGGGATGTTAAATGTATCGATATGTCTAATCAGATGATACATTGTGAAGTTGTTTCCATGAATAAGGAAGTGAGTTTTCTGCTTTCAGTTGTTTATGCAGCTAATGCCAAAGAGGATAGGGAAATGCTTTGGGATCAGATTAGAAGAGTTAAACCTGTTCAGAAACCCTGGATTCTAATGGGTGATTTTAACTGTCTTCTGTTTGGTGGTGATAAGATTGGGTTTAATTCGGTGGCTGTGGATAAGGATGTTCACTTTAGTAGTTGTGTTAATGAGGTCGATGTTCATGACCTAAAATCTGTGGGAGCTTTTTTCACGTGGTCTAATAAACATTGTACTGATGTTGAATCTCGTATTTACTGCAAGCTTGATAGAGTGCTAGTAAATGACGAATGGATTTGCAAATTTACAGAATCTTATGTAGATTTTTGTACTCCTGGGGTTTCTGATCATTCTCCTGCACTAGTTGTTTTAGATAGTGCTAAAATGATGGTGCCAAATACATTTCGGTTCAGAAACATTTGGATCTCGGATGGGAAGTTTTTTGAGATTGTTAAGGAAGCGTGGAAGGTGGTGATCAGGGGTTGCCCCATGTTCAGAATTACTCAGAGACTGAAAATTATCAAGGGTAAGCTTAAAGAGCTCAATAAATCAAAATTCTGCAATATCAGAAGGAGGGTGGATGTGTGTCGAGGGCAAATCCATGATATACAGAAGCAGCTTGAGAATTCTCCTTTTGATAAGGAGATTATTGAGAAGGAGAATCGGGCGATTAAGGACTATAATCTGAATGTGGAGTTGCTTTACACTCAGATGTCACAACAGGCGAAAATAGATTGGATGCAATTGGGTGATGAGTCCAATTCTTATTTCCACAGAATAATGAACTCGAGGAGACACTCCTCTAAAATCCACATGCTGATGAATGATCAGGGTGTCAAGCTTACTTCTGAGACTGATATCAGTGAGCATATTGTTCAGTTTTTCAGTAATTTGCTGGGTAGTAAAGCTTGCAACAGGGTGGTGTGTGATCAGGTTGTGTTTCTAAGGGGTGTTTGTGTTTCTGAAGCTCATAATCTTCAACTCTGTCGGCCGGTTGCTGATGCAGAAGTGTGGGAGGCACTGAATTCTATCAGTAACATTAAGGCACCAGGCCCGGACGGGTTTAACTCTCTGTTTTTTAAGGCTACTTGGCATATCCTTGGAGATGATGTTAGGAAAGCGATTAAGGAGTTTTTTGAGAAGGGTAAGATTCTTAAACAGATTAATTCAACGATTATAACCCTTGTTCCTAAGGTGCATAATCCTTCTGTGGTTAAGGATCTCCGACCAATTGCTTGTTGCAATGTGCTGTACAAAATCATTTCGAAGATTCTTACTGCACGTCTGAAAAAAGTTTTACCTGATATTATTAATGAATGTCAGGGTGCATTTATTTCTGGTAGGAGTCTTGCTCATAATGTACTCTTGTGTCAAGAGATTATCAGAGGTTATAAGAGGAAGGGTGTCTCCCCAAGGTGTGCGTTTAAGATTGATATCCATAAAGCTTATGATTCGGTAAGTTGGGAATTCTTGGAAGAGGCCCTCTCTGGTTTTGGTTTCCAAGAACGATTTATCAGATGGATTATGAAGTGTGTTACTACCCCCTTCTATTCTATTTTGATAAATGGTCAGTCTCATGGATTTTTTAAAGGAGAACGGGGGCTTAGACAGGGTGACCCGCTTTCTCCTTTGCTATTTGTGCTGTGTATGGAATATCTTAGTAGACTGCTGTCGCTGGCAAAGGATAATTTGGACTTTAATCCTCATCCGAAGTGTAGGAAAATTGGGCTCAACCACTTGTGTTTTGCTGATGATTTGCTAATTTTCTGCAGAGGTGATGTTGGTTCGGTGAGGATCATCAAGAGTACTTTGGATAAGTTCTCAGGTACTACAGGATTGCTTGTTAGTAGCCAGAAATGTAGAGTATTCTTTGGGGGCGTTGAGGAGGAGGAGAAGAGGAAAATCCTGGAGGTCTTGGAAATTGATGAAGGTATTCTTCCTGTCCGTTATCTTGGAGTCCCTCTCTCTGATAAGAGGCTGTCTTGCAATGACTTTATGCCTCTCACTGATAAAATTATGGCAAGGATTAATCATTGGGCTGCAAGGAAATTGTCTTATGCGGGGCGACTGCAGTTGATTCAGAGTACTTTGATTAGTATTCAACGTTTTTGGTCAAATATTTTCTTATTTCCCATTAGTGTAATACAGAAGATCAATAGCATTCTCAGATGCTTTCTTTGGAGTGGAGATATTGCAGGGAGGAAAGCTCCAGTGGCATGGAAGTATGTTTGCAGACCCAAAAGTGTTGGAGGTCTTGGTATAAAGGAAGTTCTTGCCTGGAATAAGGCAAGCATGATTAATATTCTAGTGCAGTTAAATCGTTCTGGTAGTAATGTCTCTGCACTTACTAGATGGTGTAGAACATATATACTGGGTCACAATGATGTTTGGAACATGCGGCTGAGAGGAGACCATGCTTTTTGGTTAAAGTGTTGTTTAAAGCTCAGAGATGAAATGAAGGAGAATAATATCCTCCCATCCTTGATTGAGTTAGAGGAGCAAGGTAATGTTTCGGTTAATGTTATTTTTGATCTCCTTCATCCTCAGCCTGGTGGAGGTGTTTGGGATAGTATGATTTGGAATACTTTTTGTGTTCCTCGAGCTTCTTTTATTTGGTGGATGGCTTGCCACAACAAGCTATCTACTAAGGATAGAATTCGGAATTGGATGCCATTGATTGATGAGAAATGTGTTTTCTGTGGCTCTATTGAGAATAGAAATCACTTATTCTTTGAATGTGGGTTTAGCCGGGATATCTTTCAGAGTGTTATTCATGGATGGTTGCGGTGTAATCTCCCTATGTCGTTCTCGGATTGTATGGGATGTCTATGGCATTCTAAAGAGAAGGGGAGTTTAATTTTCAAGCTGAGATCCTCTGCTGTTGCAATGATGATTTACTCGATTTGGAGAATGAGGAACGATGTGATTTTTTCAAGAGTTAGACCGGATGTTTGTAATGAAGTTGTAAAGATTAAAGCTGATTTGAAGATGAGATGGGGGAAGTTCTCTTACCCTGTTAATAGGAGGAATTATAGGATTCTTAACTGTCTAGATTTACTGGAGTTTCTTGGTAAATAACTGGTTGGTATAGTTTTCGGTTTGTATAGTGGTTCTTTAGGTTGTAAGCCTTTGTTCTTTTTTCGTTAATGAAGCTTATCCTTTCTTCAAAAAAAAATCGAATAATTGATTTTTTTTCAAATTGGCACCGAGAACCGAACCGAAAACTGAAAATTTTAATTCAGTTTTCAGTTAGAACCGAATTATAAGAAATAATCGGATTATAAAAAAGAATCAAATTATAAAAAAGAATCAAATTTTAAAAGAGAATCAAATTATAAAAAAGAACCAAATTTTAAAAAGGAACTTAATTATAAAAGGAACCGAAGTACAAAAAAGAACTGATTTATAAAAAGAACCAAATTAGTGAATATTTTCTATATATGTAATTTGGTTATTCGGGTAAACCGAATTACCCAACCCTAGAACTGAAAACTGAACCAAATAATATTTCGGCTCTACCCGAATAACTGAATTTTTTTTAAAATGTTAAAAATTTCCATAAAAAAACCAAAATAATTTCGTTTCTCAGTTATAACTGAATAACCGAAACCGAATGCTCACCCCTAGTGACAATGGGTCGAGTTTGGGTCAGTGATGAAAATATTGGGGTTGGACTATAAATTGTAGTACATTTTAATCTAAGTGTAATTAATTTGTTTGACAATTTTGTGGATTTGAGTATAATTAATAGTAAAATTCAAGCGTATTTGTATAATTTTTTAAAAATATCCAAATCAGACTGTAAATGGGTGATGGATCAGGTGATTAACGGGTGATAGGTAGGGTGATGAATGAAAAAATCATCATCCATATCTGATCTGACCCATCATCTGTTTCATCCATCACATGTATTTTATTCGTTCATATCGAGTTTTTATATGTTTAAATGGATTTGGTGGATGGGTGAAGCTGGTATCAATTGGATATAGTCACCACTAATGCTTGTGTTCTATATGAGCCAAAAATCCGAGGATTGAAATCTTAAATTTTTTGGAATTGATAAACGATGTGCTTAAAGATGAAGCTATATATGTTCCACAAGATGTGCTTGAAAAAAAAGTTAAAGATGTGGTTTTATGTTCTCAATGAAAGGAGGGAGCAAGCCTCTCAATGTTTAAGAATACCAAGATTCAAGACACATGAGCAAGTGCTCTTGTTGTTATAATCACTTCCCATATCATATGGGACTTTGATGGAGATGATTGTGGTTTGGGAGGAACTCATTGAATTTAAATGAAATCATCTCATTTTTCTTGAGAATAGTGATACCAACTAATACAGATTAAGTTTATAGATTGTGAGCAAGCCTTGACTATTGGAGACCATTTTGCACACTATTTGAGCGTGCCTTGAGGTCATTATGATGTGGAGTGCTTAGTACATATGATAGAGCAAGGATGGTTTTTTGGTTTGTCAATTGATGAGATGTGTGGTGTAAAAGATACTTTGTGGGTTCATAAGTGTAAAAGACAGTTAAAGCATCTATTGTAGTTATTAATTCTGGCCCCATTCATTATTTGCCAACGAGATGTTAATGTTATTGTCTGGCCATAGGATTTTTCATGGTAAATGCGAATGTAGCCGTGAATAAGCATTTTTTTATGTAAACTTGAAATATACATTCATAAGGAGCCCACCACTCCAAATAAGGGGATAAAACAATTCCCCTTCATTTGAGTGGAAAAAAGTTTGACTAGGAGGATGGGAACATGCTCCTAAATCCACTTTGAACAACAATCACCAACTTCTAGAATCCACACAAAACTAGTCATAAGGTAAAAATACATAAAACATAAAAACAGTCAACAAGACTACTCCTAAACTTAAGACTATGAAGGCTACTACTTTCCATCACCGTAGCTCTTTCTTTGTGTATGTCATCACCACCTAAAGACTTCCTGACCAACTCCAATGCTAGTTGATAACAAATGCTATGGCTACCCACCTGAAAGGCAAGCTCCAAAGCAATTGACCATGTTGTGATACTAGCTAAAAACACTTTGACAGTGCAAAGTATGAGACTGTTGTAAAATATCCAAGGAAAGACTTACACGTCGAAGGAACCAACAATGGAGTAGCACTCCTCCCAAAAGGCCAGGACCATATATTGGTCTAGGCTGAAATGCCCTGTTAAAACTAGGGCTAAAAGCATAAGAAAATATAACATTAATCCAAAAATCCAACAAAATACATCTTCTGAATCCTGACAAAAACTCCACACATACTCCTGATGATGTTACTCAGATCTCGGAAACAAAAGCTTTTCTCATCATCCAAAAGCTTGTTTCTTACAGTAACTTGGGTCTCACAAGGAGGGCTCACCGCAAGATTGAACTCACACATCAAGTTCCAATCCTGGTAGACTGCAAGGAGGAGACCCATCCCCCAGCAGTAAGAACTGAAGAGATTCATAAGACCGGGCAGCCTTGCTGATCAGCAAGGTCTACCTTTCTAAGAACCCCTTTTAGAAAAGATGTTTGAACATCCCACTTCTAGAAACGCACGCAACAGAACACCACCTTCTTCTTCCACAATCTATAAGAATAACACTTAACTTTCAGATGGAAGAGAAGAAATTCATCTCCCTCCCGAGCCGACAAAGATGAGGCACTTGGCAGCCCACTTTGATCTTGATAATCTTCAAAACCAACTTCTTCAAAGTAAACCAAGCAAAGCAGGCAATCAACAATACTAGAGCACGGAATGAGAGGAGACATTTTCATACCCGTAACAAACACTGAATTCACTCACAACCTAAGCTGCTAAGAAATAACAAGAACATATAAAATGGATACAGCTGAGATACTGAACTAACGGGGAAATTTTCTACTGGAAATAATGATCTGAAAGATCATTTGCAACCCTAGTCTACCAACACCAAATAGATCGAGAAAACAAAACAACAAAGTGGGGTTTGAAAACAGGAAACTAGTGCCAAAAATCCACTACTCTCGCCAGAGCCACCACGATACAGATCTAACCCCTATCTCCCACCACACTCCTAGTTACCTTCTCTCGAGAAAAAAGTAGTCCGACGCTCCAAAAAGAACACCAGATTCTTCAGAAAACTCTACTACAAAAGGGGAATATCATACCGAACCAAGAGTGGGGAGAGATTGCCAGATATCTTCAACTGAGAGCATCCACCGAAATCGCCTGAAAGCACGATAAGCCCGACCTAACTGAAACTAGACAATATCCTGCTTGAGGATGAAGATCTTCAGCAGCTGGAAGAGAACACGACAGATCAACCAGTTTCATACCATGCTCCTCCTCACGGTAGCCATGATTGTTGTTAACCCAGTTACAGCGGAAAACACACATTTCGTAGCTGTTGTAGTCCAATACCCATATGTCTTGTATAACACTGAAATATGATTGTTTTACTGAGACTGGACTGTGACCCCACAACACCGATGTCATATAAATTTTGATAAGCTTCAAGCTCTACGCCACTAGAGAGGGATATTTCAAAAAGAGCGATGAAATCGAACGAACTTTTTTCCAGCTTTTTCAACCGCACTAGATCAATCGTGAATAAGCAAGTTGATGAATCGCTACAGCTGTGTGCTGTAATTAGATATAATCAAGGAGCTTGGAGCCCTCTTTTACACAACTTCCGGAATGAAAGACTATTGGCAAATAAAGATCCTTAAATTATTTCATTATTCTCTTTCGAATTCGGGTACAATCTATTTGTAACACTATAGGCTATAGCAGCTGAAATGGTTGAAACCAATATTCGCTTCCATATTAATGTAAAAAAAAAAACTACATGTCCCGAATTGGTGATCACATCAAATAAAGACAAATGTTGCTAGAAATAGAGAAAATAAATATGTGGAAAATAAAATAAAAACATACAAACAAACAAAGACACATTCGAGAAGACAGACACCCCACTTAAACAAAGTCCTTCACCGTATTGTTGTTTGGGCCTTTACTCAGTTAATAGCAGAACACTGTGTAACACCACAGTCTCACAGTTAGTCCAGGCCCAAACCCAAACAAGACACCCATTCAAGTCCTTCACCAGAAGTTTTACATCCTTTCTCCACTGATTTCTTCCTCATCTCATCAAGAATAAACAGCACACAAGCACTAGACATATTCCCATAATCATTCAACACTTGTCTAGTTGCCTTAAGCTTCTCTTCTTTCAATCCAAGCTTAGATTCAACTTGATCAAGAATAGCAGGACCACCAGGATGTGCAATCCAGAAAAGTTCATTCCAATCACTTATCCCTAATGGACTAAAGCATCAGTCAAAGCTTTCTCAATATTCTTCGATATTAACCCAGGAACATCCTTAAGAAGATGGAAAGTTAACCCCACTTCTCTTAAATGACCATCAATTGCTCCCTCAGAATCAGGGAGAATTGTTTGAGCAGTCCATACAAGCTCGAAAATTGGACGTTCAATTGAAACATCTGGATCTGCACCAACTATTACCGCACCTGCTCCATCACCGAAAAGAGCTTGCCCCACCATTGAGTCAAGATGAGTGTCTGTTGGTCCACGGAAACAAACGGCAGTGATCTCTGAACATACGACGAGGACACGTGCACCTTTGTTGTTCTCTGCGAGATCTTTTGCCATTCGGAGAACAGTCCCACCAGCGAAACAACCCTGTTGATACATCATGAAACGCTTAACCGAGGGACGAAGGCCTAGAAGTTTGGTTAGTTGGTAATCAGCTCCTGGCATGTCGACACCGGAAGTTGTGCACATGATCAGATGTGTGATCTTGGATTTGGGTTGACCCCATTCTTTGATTGCTTTCTGTGCAGCTTCTTTTCCTAGTCTTGGAACTTCTGCTACTACTATGTCCTGACGTGAGTCCAGTGATTTTTCCATGTAAGCGCACATGTTTGGGTTTTCTTTCAGGATGTCCTCGGTCAATAGCATGTATCGCTTCTCGATCATTGACTTGTCGCCTGTGATTAGTAACAATCCAAGAGGGTAGGTGAGTGAGTGAGTGAGTGAGTAGGCATGTAATACACCCAACGGTCAAACAGAAGTAGTATCACATAAGGCTATTATTATACTACTATATAAACCCTTAATTTAGTATCCTTTCAATTTCCGTAAATAAACTGCATAAAAAGGACTAATTATGAAATGAAAAGAAACGGATCAAGATTACTTACACATACGCCTGAACTTCTCCTTGAGTTCAGTCATGTGCTCACTGTTAGTGACCCTGAAATAGTAATCAGGGTAATCTTTCTGGTAAACACAGTTTGGTGGTGTGGCGGTGCCAATAGCGAGGACGGTAGCAGGGCCATCTGCTCTCTGGGCTTGCCTGATTTCCTCAACTGAGGGTGCCATTGTCGTCGTAGTGTAGTGGTAGTATTGAGATGAATTATGAATAGAACAGAGGAAAACAAGACAGAGGACGTATACTCTGTCTTCAGGGATGGAGATATCAAGTCAAGTGTGATCTGTGTTGATCAGTGAGAGAGGCTAGTGTATTTATAGTACAAGCGACGTTGGAAGGAAGGTTGCTTATTTTAAAGTGATTAGTTGAGAGGGAGAGAAGAAAAGGTGGGTGGGTAGGTTGGGATCTATTAGATGGGTGTCGGGTGAACACGTGAGTGACTACCTTATGGGCTGATAGTTGAGAGAGCTTAGACTGGTTTGGTTTGGCTTCAAATCTTGTTGTGGTAGCTAGTAGCTAACTAACGACACAAGTCCAGCCAGATTTTTTTATTACAAAGAGTAGGAGCTGATACTGATTGATCTAATATTGTCAGAGATGAATTTTTAAATTATGCTCACTGCATTCTACAATTCTACCATCATAATGTAACATTGACTCTATACGAATGTGCTTTTGTGCTTCCTTATAAGTATTTCAGCTCATTCAAAATTATCCATTTTCTTTTATTCTACATACACACATATATAACGATATTTCTTTACGCGTATTCGAACATGGAGGTGGTGCCACCTTGAAGGGTGACATCTATTTTGTCTTTTTATGCTTTATACTTTTGTAAAAGTTTAAAATACAATTTATTAGATATAAGTCCAAATAACATAAATTTTATACCATTGTTCATCATAATTCGAGCTCTTCAAAAATAAGACCCAACATGAGTATTTTTTGATATTATAAAATTTTTATTTTTGTATGTACATATGTTTTAAGATTCATTGTGAATCTTAAGTTTAAGAAAAGTATGAGAGAGTTACTTAAAAATGAATAAGAGGTTTAAAAAAGCGAAATCTAAACAGAAATTGTTTAACTAAAGTGATTATGATTGTTTGACTAGTGTGAATCAGAGGTTTTAGAAAAGTGAATCAAAGGTTGTTAAAAAGTGAATCATAAGTTGTTACAAAGTGAATCAGAGTAATAATAAAAGTGAATCTCATAAGCATAGATTGTTTAACTAAAGTAATTAAGAGGTTTAAGAAATGTGAATCATAGGTTTTTATAAAGTGAATAATGAATTTAAGAAAAGTGAATAAAAGGTTTAAAAAAAGTGATTCTCGTAAATAGAGATTGTTTAACTAAAGTGAATAAGAGGGTTAAGAAAAGTGAATCAAAAGTTTTTTTAAAAGGTGAATCAAAGGTTTAAGAAAAGTGAATATTTTGTTTAATACTAGTAAAAGTTAATCCTACCACAAACTTATGCGAGAACAGTATGAACCTTTCATTTATTGAAAGTGAATCATTCGTTTAAAAAAAGTGAATCTTATGTTTAAGAAAAGCGACATTTCATATAAAACAATGTGAATCCTTTGTGTTTTTTAAAAGTGAACCTTAACCTTGCACTATAAACCCTAAAAATGTCTTTGACGTTTTTAGCATTCATAGGGTGGTTTTTAGGGTGTTTGTGGGGTAGGGTAATCTTTTTGGCATTGGTTCTACACTTTATATCGTTGTTACAGACTCGATAGGTTTTTAGGGTTAGTGGTTTAGGGTCTAATGCACTACAAACCCTAAAAGTTCCTTCGACGTTTTTAGCATTACTAGGGTGGTTTTTAGGGTGTTGGGGGGGGGGGGTAATCTTTTTAACATTGATTCTACACTTTATATCGTCATTACAGTCTCGATAGGTTTTTAGGGTTTGCGGTTTAGGGTTTAGGGTCGCTAGACCCTAAATCCTGCACTACAAACCCTAAAAATGCCTTCAACATTTTTAGCTTTACTAGGGTGGTTTTTAGGGTGTTTGGGAGGTAGGGTAATCTTTTTGGTATTAGTTCTACACTTTATATTGTCTTTATACTGACTCGACAAGTTTTTAGGGTTTGTGGTTTAGGACTCCCTAAACCGTGCACTACAAACCATAAAAATACCTTCAACGTTTTAACTTTCCTAGGCTGGTTTTTAGAGTGTTTGGGGTAAGATTCATTTTGTTAATGAATAAGGTTCATTTTATTATTAAAGAAGCTTCATTTTGCTAATGAATAAGATTCACTTTAAAAATACCTAATATATACTCATTCTAAAAATATAAAATTTTAAGTTTACCAAAACATATCCATAATGCATCTTGTTTTGAAGAGCACGAAAAATGATGAACAATGGTATTTTTTTATTTTTGCACATTAATTTGTAAGGTATAACATTTTGAAAAAAATAAAATTTCTTTCTCCTAATAACAAAACCAATTCAGCCCCAACACGTATAGTTTTTTCTTTTTATTTCTTCTGATTTCTTTTCTTAATTTTTTTTCCTCCAATCTCTTGTTGACACGTGCCAGTCTCCGTATTCTAATATGGCTGAGCGCCTGGCTCTCCATACTGTTTCTTTATTGGTATGTCATAATTGATCCTTTTTTTACAAACCAATCGTTAAAGGGGGAAATTGATCTAGTGATCACACAACTCATATTCTGTAGTACTACTATTTAGGCCCCATTCTTTTGCATATAATGA
This sequence comes from Limonium bicolor, assembly GCA_023374045.1. NCBI lineage: Eukaryota > Viridiplantae > Streptophyta > Magnoliopsida > Caryophyllales > Plumbaginaceae > Limonium > Limonium bicolor. The sequence goes on from JAIOTZ010000183.1 coordinate 51,009, forward strand.
GCTGCTAGCTGATAATTGATACTGGCTGATATTGACTGATAGCTGATTTTAAAAGAATGAGCTGAGCTGGTCAACCTAGTCAAACATATTAAACGAGCTGAACATGAGAGACAATTTGAGTTTAAGTAGTTACTAGCTGATAGCTGATATTGACTGATGACTGATTTTAAAAGAATGGGCTAAGCTAATCAATCTAGCTGATAATACATAGACCAGCTGAATGATGGACAAAATAATGGGAAATGTTTAGTCGACAGTGTCATATTGCACTGAATTCATTCTAAAGGATCAACAATACTTTGTTTGGTTTACCATATGATATTTAAAACTTATTTAAACAAGTTATAAGAAATAAAAGGCAAGAAAAGATAGCTAAATCGATAAGTTTAATTTCCATAGTTTGTAAAACAAATCTAGCTTGATAAGGTAGTTAGGGATGGTTGATTCAGCCCATAATATAATATTTTATATTTTCACTCTATTTTTCATCATAAAGTATTCTTTCCCTAAATTTCTCAACTAAACAATTTTTACATATTCTGTCTTTCACATATTTATTTATTTATTCATTTTAATTTAGTGAGAGTGAGTTCAAATCTAACGAATACCCTTGTTTAGTAGGAGTGTATGGGAATGGGAATGAAAATGATTGGTATGTGAATGGCAATATAATCAATGGGTATGAGAATAAATATGAAATACCCGCAAATTTTGAGTTAGAATGTGCGTACTATATAGTAGACATTAATGAGTTAGTCGTTATATTAGAACGTATATGATATGATTGGTTAGTTCGAGGGTGATATTAATTAAGGCCTAGGGAAGCAGAATAACTATTTCGTATTTTCTCCTCCTCCTAAATTACTATAATTTTAATATATTTCCCTCACATTCTCTTTCCCAAAACTATATTTAATACTAGATATATTTATCTACCCTCGCCGTTACCACGATCTCCTCACACCTCCTGAATAGTTTCTTAATATTTATTTATCTACCTTTAAACAAATATCCCTCCTTAGAAGATATTTCCATCAATCCTTATCTCTTCTCGACGGCTAAACTATTTCTTTTCTTATTTTAATTCCAACTAGTAAATTACTCCTCATTTTTCTAATCTGTTGAACCCGGCTCTCTTTTAAATTGATATTGGACCAAAATATAACACTTTAGCATCGTCCATGCAAAGTTTCATCAATTTTGGACAACATTTAAGCATGTTTAAAGTTGAATTACGAAAAAAAACAGTGGTATTTTGTGAATTATAAACTCAAACAGTGGTATTTTATGAATTTTCCCTAAAATCTATCTCTCAAATTATTTACAACATTAACTATTTCTCTCTCTCCCCAAAAGCTAATTACATTTATTATTTAATTAATAAAATCTCTCTCTTCTACATTTATTCTATTTATAACGCGACTTCCCCCACCATCTCTTTAATCCTCATCATGACACTTTTACGTTCCTCTCCACACTCCCCAAACTCTCGTTCTTTTTCTTCCTACTGTTGACAAGCTTCTTCCCTGGTGCCGGATTAGGTAGAAGGGTAAGGTCTCATACTTGGTAAGGCTTTGGGGTTGTAATTGTATAGCTTCTGATTGGTAAATTTGTTCACAATTCTAGACCCCCAATTCGTTGACGGGCGCTACTAGTGGTTTGGCAGAGTAGTCTTCGTAGAGGTGGGCGTAATCAGGTAAACATCTGTGCTCATCATCGCTTTCTCGTGTGGTTTTGCAAAATGTTGATGGATTGATTAAACCCTAATTTGGGAGTTTTGGAAGTTGGGAATTATTTTCCCCGTGTATTCTGACTCACTGGTTTTACAGTTGGAATCGATTATTGTTTTGGGAGACTTTCATTGGATGCATCTTTTGGATTGTTGGTACCTTTACGGTGCTCTGTGTAAATTGTTGGTACCTTTATGGTGCTCCATGTATGGTTGGTACTTTGTACCCCGAATATATATACATTGAATTTTGCCTGCAAACACTGATATGTAGTTAAGCTCTATGATATACTCTTTTGGATCAGAAGTACTTTCTAGGGGGTGTGCACACTTAAGGACTTAGGGTAAGGTGGTTATATTCTTGTCGCGGCCCCAATTTGGGTGTTCGTCCATGTATTCTGGTGAATGGAATCCTGGTGAAAGTTCTCCCCCGAAATATTTTGGTGAATGTGATTATTAGCGATGGTTTCAATTGAAAAGTGTTGTCTTATGTGTTGTTGATATCAACTACAAAATGAGTTTCAAAAATGTATTTTACACAATGAGGTAATGTTTACTCAGTTTCACTGATTTCCGCGATCCTTGTGCTTTTGTATTTTGTTTTCTGATCGCAGGTAATTATGGCTGAATTGGGGACTGGGAACGCGCTATCACATAGTCTAGGAAGTGGAGTTATTTCTGAGACATTAAGCTGAGTCATGTTATTTGAAACACTTTCGTTTGAGTTACATTGTTTTGGAATTGGTTTTGGGTTGAATAATGCTTGAGCACTCAATGAGTATTGAGTGTGGCGGTAACGCCCTGGTTGGTTTATTTCTGCTGCTGTTTAAAGTTCAAGTATTGGCTATTAAGTTTAGAATAGCATATTTGGCAAATTGCATTTCAGTTTGAGTTACTCATATGTTGATTTCAATATTATTTCCACTGTGTTTCTTTAGTATCTATCGCTATATATGTCCATTGGAATATTTCTTTACCAATTGATATTAGTTTCGTAATGAATTTTGTGTCTTTCTAACTCTGTTTTTGAATTGTTTTTTGCAAGTCTGGACCTGTCCGAATGTCTGTCCGGACATCCAAGTTCAGACAGGCCCTGAGAGTATTTTTTTTTCGCTGTACGTGTGTGTCCGAACATCTGTCCAAACTTATATTTTTGGACAGCATGCGAGGACGAATCCAACGTGTAAGTCTCGACTCGTGTCCGAACTTACAAGTTCGGACCAACGTTCGGACCACGTATGGAATTTTATCGGAACATGTGTCCGAACATGTAACATCAATGCCCGGACACAAGTTCGGACGTTGGCACTTCTTGATTTCCAAACTCTCGACTTGTGTCCGAACATCAATGTCCAGATACAAGTTTGGACGACTTCACTTTATGGTTTTCTAACTCTCAACTTGTGTCCGAACATCAATGTCCGGTACACAAGTTCGGACGAAGCTTATTTTTCAGTTTTAAGACTCGTTTGAAGTCTGTTTTTGAAACCGTTTGCGGCTTTAGATTCGTGGCAACGTGCCCTTTCATTTAAGGTAAAATCCAGGGTGTTATAAATTATTACTATTCCTTTGTTTGGGTAAGACAAACAATTAATATTCATACTTTCATTTCTTTTACATGCCTATTGTGCTATCCAAATAATTTAAAGCCATTACCAAAAATAAACCAATAATTTTCTAATATTTACTTACATAAAAAATTAAATATATAATAAATATAGAATTCATTATTAACATATAAAATAAAACATTAAACATTACAAGCATTTATTTTTTAAAAAAATAAAAATTCATTTTAGTTCTATTGTTATACATTATATATAATAGCTAATATAAGTATTATTGTTTAAATGTAACTTATTATTTTTCTTAATTCAGAAATAAAGGATAGCAATGTGACTATATTGTATAATCACAATAATTTTACTATTATCTATAACCGGGTGAGCCAGGGTTTGGGGTAGACCACAGAGATTTTTTAGGCCGTCGGGCCTCCTTAAGGTAGTTGGCTGATTTTTATATTTTTCTAGTCGGGCTGGCTAGGCTTGGTTTTTTGGCTCTATCGGTGCCCAGTTCCAGTAGCGGATCCAGAAGCTTTGTCTCGGGGGGTAAATTTTTTTTTTGACACTGTCACTCTTTAAATATTATGTCATTTTGTACTTTGGATCCGCCCCTGCCCAGTTCACTAGCCATGTTTTTTTATTTTTTATATAATTAATAAAAGAATTTAAAGTTATATAAATTATACATTATATAAATTTTTATATATATATATTGTATACAATATATAAAAATAAATTTAATATATATCAATTATATTATTTTTAATAAATTATAAATTGGAAAAATTACATCCCTCACCCATGACGTTTGACGATATTACACACCCCACTCACAAGGTTTCAAAGTTACTTTCCCCACATGTGTGGTTTCCCCCGTTTTACATCCATCAACTTTTCTAATTTTTGTTCAATTTATAAGGTGCTTAAATGTCGTCCAAAATTGATGAAACTTTACATAGATGACGCTAATGTGTTATATTTTTGTCCAATGTTGAATCCAAAGTTTTTAAGCTCATATATGACATGTCGGACCCAATGAAAATACGTTCACATGTCAAATGTTTCATTGGACCACACGGATCACACGTGAGCTTAAAAAATTGTGGATTTCACGTTGTATCAAAATATAACACTTTAGCATCATCTATGTAAAGTTTAATCAATTTTGGATAACATTTAAGTAAGTTGAAACAAAAAATAGAAAAGTTATCAGATGTAATCCAGGGGAAACTACATGGGTGGGAAAAGTAAAATTTTGAAACCTCGTGGGTAGGGTGTGTAATTTCATCAAACTTTATGGGTGGGGATGTAATTTTCCCTTATAATAATACAAAAGCTGGGTCAGGCTGGGCTTGCCCGTGGGCTAAAAAATGTGTCATAGTCTGGCCTAGATTATTTTGGGCCTAATTTTTTGTTCAGGCCCGCCCAAAAACTCAATCAGGTCTGGGTATGCTGGGCTTTTCCGGTTTCGGGTCAGGCAGCTGTCGAGCCAGACATATTATGATCACCTATGCTACAACCATATTAAAAATATTTAATATTAGGTATAATATGTGAATTCATATTTAATTGATAAATATATCAATTCAGACAAATATTTTTTTACATATTATTATTAATAAGTATAATAAATTTTTGATAGAATTAAATAATAAACATATAAAAAAGGCATCTAGAAAATAAAATCTAATTAGTTAAACTATTTTCACAAAATCATATCTAAAAACATATTTGAATACAATTAATTACCATTTAGTTTAGAAAACTTAAATTTTATTTAAAATGAAATTTTTTGTTTTTTTTAATTGAAACATTAAGGAAATAACTAACTAATACATATGGTGAAAATTGATAATAAAAAAGATTGGGAAATTTCATGATATACCCCCGAGGTTTGAGCGAATTTTACGAGATACCCCCGAGGTTTTATTTTCATTACAAGATACCCCCGAGGTTTCATTTTTTTGACGATACACCCCTGGGGTTTCATTTTCAGTACAATATACCCATGGGGTTTCAATTTTATTACGAGATGCCCCCAGTTCAGATTCTAATATATTATATTTTTCATATCCTCATTTTACCCTCGCACCATATGCCCCGCAACATGGATTTATGGTCAAATTTTAAAAAAATTTAAAATATGAACAAAATGCACAGAAAAATTGAAGATCAATTTAAATTTTAATTCAATTTTAAAAACAAAAATAAAAGTATAAAAATAAATTAAAAAAATTAAACTCATAAAAAGTTTAAAATAAATAGAAATGACCAAACAAAAAATAATCTATTTAAAAAACTTATATTGTTACATAATTTTAAAACTATTATAGCAATTATATTTAAAGAACAAAAAAAATAATTTTTAAACTTTATTTTTCTAATTTAAAATAATGATTTTTTCTATGTATTTTATGAAAATGTTGCTTTTAATATTCTTCATATTATTGTTATACATTTTACATTTTTAATACATATCGTATAACTCCTTAACAAGTTATGTTTATTTTTCAAAATAATTTACTTTTTATTTTTTAGTCATTTCTATTATTATTTTTTGTTTTATGTTTATTAATTCATTTTTTAATATTGATTTCAAATTTTATATGAAATTTAATTTATATGAGCATTTTATTTAAGTTTCAAATTCAAACAAAACTTTGACCATATATCCCTGAGATTATTGCGGGGCATATGATTTTGAGCCACCGCTATAAATTTTTTAAATTATGTAACAATATAAATTTTTAAATATTATTTTTTTGTTGGTTAGTCATTTCTATTTATTTTAAACCTTTCATGATTCTAATTTTTTAATTTGTTTTTATACTTTTATTTATGTTTTTAAAATTGAAATAAAATTTTTAATTGATCTTTAATTTTTATGTGCATTTTGTTCATATTTTAAAATTTTTTAAAAATTGTCTATAAACCCGTGTTACGGGGTATATGGTGCGACGGTAAAATGAGGATATGACAAATATAATATATCTGAATCTGAACTGAGGGGCATCTCGTAATAAAATTGAAACCTCAGGGGTATATCGTAATGAAAATGAAACCTCAGGGATATATCGTAAAAAAAATGAAACCTCAGGGGTATCTCATAATGAAAATGAAACCTCAGGGGTATCTCATAAAATTCGTTCAAACCTCAGGGGTATATCGTGAAATTTCCCAAAAAGATTTATATGGTGAAAATGGAAAGTGATAATCACCCCTCTCCTGATAATCAATCTATGGAAATATGTAAAAAAACTGATACCGATACGCACTTTCTATAAATTTTTATTCTCTCCTACCAAACACGAGGAAGGCCTATTTGCCGGTATTTCCCTTGTCACTCAGGAGGTCACCTAATACCAATTATATCCCTGTCAATTTTTTAAATATACAATCAGTTTCTTTTAAAACTTTTTATTATTTTTCTCTCTTTTTCTCATCAAAAACACATAGCAGTTTTTTAACGTTTTTACTACCCAATAAAAAGAAAATATATTACAGAATCACCAGGAATGCGTTCAAACTTTCTTCGTAATTAACAAGTCAAGTATTTGTTAAAAAGTTTCAGACAACAAATATTAATCCTAAAATTATAATAAGTTATTTAAACATTTACATAAAATTATTTTCATTTTGTTACTAATCTATAAATAATTAATATGCTTGTGCTGTGATTTTAATTCATTATATATATATTATCAATACTTATTTTTTTAAAGATTTTTTACTTTTATTATAATATATATGGTGTTTATTTACCCATACTAACATAATTTTATTTATTTTGAAATTTTAATTTATTCTGAAAATATTCATCCTATTTTAAGTTGATATGTTATAATATTATTTGTTCAAAAGAAACTGAAAAATACAATCGTATTATGTATGTAATCTTCATTTTTTTTAAATAAAAGTAATTTTATAAATCAAGTACTAGAACATCTAAAATTGTACAATATAAGTTTTTGGCCGCATGAAAATGTGAAGAATTAATCTGATAAAAAAAATTAACTATATCAATCTAAAAGGGTCTTTTTAATCTAACGTATACTACAGAGACTAGTCATGTACTGTAAAAAAATACTCCCCTAATACCTACTCGTAGAATCCACGAAGTGTAACATCCGTAACTAGTTGTGAGCAAACGGTTAAAACGGATATCCGTTAACCGGAGTTTAAAATAAAGTACGGTGTTCAGTTATTTCGGTTATAACCGAATTAATCGAATTTAATACTAATATCCATTTTAAACGATAATTGTTTAACCGATAACCGTTTTTTATGTTTCACTAATAACTGTTAACCGCCTGATAACCGAAGTTTTTGAAATAACCGAACTTTCGAAAATAACCAAAATAACCGAACTTGCCTAAAATAATTGAAAAAACCAAACTTTCTTAATAGCTGAAATAATAAAAACCTAAACCTAATTGAGTAAATAATAAAATATTAGATAATTGGGTTTAGAAAAAAATAAAATTATAAAAATATTTTTATAAAAGTTTGGTTATCTGTGATAACCGAAGTTTGGATTTCAATATCCGTTAACCGAACCGTACTTTCTTATGGATAACCGTTTTAACCAAAATAACCGAACTTTTGTAAAACAATTAAAAAATATGATGATCGAATCTGAAAAAAAAATGATTATCTCGATTAAATAACCGCCCCGTTTGCACACTCCTATCAGCAACTACCTAACAGAACCATAAATTCGCTATATACTATAGTAATTAGTACAATAACAATAATTTATAGCTACATTATGCTATCACTAAAGGATGTATAACTACCATCACCAATAACTATAACTTTCATAAAGATGGAGGCTCACTGAGGTCACCCCTACCCAATTTAAGAGAAGTCAAATGGAGGATATTCTATCTAGCTACCAGTGTAAGCATCCTTTTTTGAGGAGTGCATAAAGAGATAGTAGTGCCAGGGAAAACATCACCAGGAAAAAAATCCAGAAGATCTCACTGTCTACTCCACCAGAAGTGCTTAGGCAGTTGATCACTAAGGATTTTTGAAAGATTACTGACAAGAACACTAGAAAGGCTAAATCGCAAGGATGACAAGAACATTTAGACAAAGCTAGACTACTAGATCCGCTAGAGTAAACCAACAAGATCTTCTTATTTTTAGAAACAAAAGAGCAAACAAGCAGGTTGAAGGCAACACCTGCGACGGTAGGGTGAAGCAAGGCGGCGATGACAGAGGCGAGATGACAGCATGGTGGCGAGTGGTGGCGGCAGGTGGATGAGTCGCTAGTAAGGAGGCAGAGCCTTGCAAAATCCATTTCCACAAATTCACCAAAAGTTGTACTCAAGTTGAAGCTCTTGGCGAGATCTACGCGATGGTAGCAAGAACCAGCTTATTTATGGAGAATTGAAGGAGAAATTTGAAGTTTAAGACGAAGAAAGACAAGAGAAAGAGAAAAAAGGGGCCAAGGGGGATGTTCCCCTTGAGAGCTTCTCTCTCTAAAGTCTACATTGTTGACATAGACACTGTTAAAAACATATAGATTAGGGTACCTACCTCTTGAGCGCAGCGAAATTATACGGATCGTTCTTTCTGTTCATTGTCAACCGGATCGTGTTCATTTAACAGCAACTGTTGAACCATTCACGTCTACCAGGTGGAGGAAGCCACAGTAGCACTCCCCTCACTGTCCACAACCTAAGAACCCTAACACAACTCTCTCTCTCTCTCTCTCTCTTTGTGTATTCTGTGGGAACTAGGGTTTCTGTATTTTGTCTGTCACTGGAAACTAATTCCAGAGTCTCTATATATAATAATAACAGAAAGAGATAAGAATAACAGATATTCTTATCAATTTTATTTGACGTTGGTTGTAACTAATATTTAACAAATAAATATTATCTTTTACTTATTACTAAAATAAAATAACCAACATCTCCCACTCAACCAATGGTCAAATACTTGAGAGCTTTCGTGTTTCATACAGGAAAATAGGCCGTACAACCTGGCAACACACCTGCAATGTGGATAACTCCAAACCAAACCTCTCAGGGCAGAATGAAGCATCCAAAAAAAAGTTGCCTGCACCTTAAGTCCAATTTCTGTTCGACTAATCCAAACTCAACCCATATCCTTCAACATATGGATGAGCAGGATACTGTGTCCAATCACTATAACTACTAAAGTTACTGGCGCCAACAATTGTCACTTCAGTCGTAACTACTCTTGTAAACTTTTCCTTTTACTTGGCATTGTATCCTAATGGTAATAATCGCTTTCCAGAAGGTTACACTAAAACCGTAAAAAATCATGGAATCTTGGTAATCCTTCCAAAGTAGCAGCATCATTACCACTATTACAACCCAAGTCAAAAGGTCAAAAGGTGCGTATTACAAATATTGACTCAGACAACGAAGGAGCAAGGATCAATCCATACGCTTCAATGAGGTCTCTAGCACGTGCCGTATGAAAGTACGTTGTGGGGAGTTCTCTTACATAGAGGATGTCAACTCCCCCCCCCCCCCCACACGAGTCTAAAAGGTTCACATAGACACCTCCCACTCGGCTAAAAAATGAACTTACATGGGTACAGGAACCGTTATAAAATATCCCCTGTGGATTAACCAATAACCCTTTTATATAGACTACAAAAGTCTCCTACTAACTTTGAGTTACTTAGACAAAGTTAGCATTACTTCATGATAACATATATCCAATGAAGCTGGCTACTTGTGTGAGAAAGTATGCCTTATAGTTCATTGACATCAATACACAACATGATATTTTGACAAACAAAATATTGAAAAGAATAAGCATTCTTATATCCAACAAGGTTAAAATTACCGTGGTCATAGCATAACACATAGTTTGCAGTGCTCTAAAAGTAAAAAACTGTTGACAACTTCCAGTGTTTAGGACCTGGATTTGTATGGAAACGACTAACAATTCCAACTACATAACAGATATCCAGCCTGGTGTACAACATAGCATACATTAAGCTACCAACATCATTGAAATATGGTACATTATTCATATAGGCTACTTCTTTTAAGTTAGGTCCATACCGGCACAGCAAAATCTTTTTGGTTTGAGAGTCATTGGGTATACAATCACTGAGATGGTATATTTTCAAAATATTATTAAGGTAAGGTAATTTTCTTGAGACAAACCCAAGATCTTTATCTTCCTATTTCTTAATATTTTGACTTCTAGTACATAACTCGCTTCACCCTTATCCTTCATGTCAAACTTGGATATCAAACTAGCTTTTGTAGTAGAAACTAGATCCAAGTTGTCACTGGCTATTAGGATGTCATCTACATACAAAGTTAGAATGACAAATCCTTTGTATGTATAACTTATATACTTACAATGGTCTTCATTTATAATGGAAAACTTGTCCTTGACCATTGCCTCATGGAATCTAATATTCCATTGTCTGGATGCCTGCTTAAGACCATAGATGGATATATGAAGACGACATACCTTCTTCTCTAGACACTTAACCTCAAACCCATGAGGCTGGTCCATATATATCTCCTCCTCAAGATTTCCATTGAGGAAAGCAGTCTTTACATCCATCTGATGTAAGTCCAGACGGGCAACAATAGCCAAAAATAGTCGGATGGACCCAAATCTCACTACAAGTGAGAATGTCTCATCATTATCGACTCACTCCTTTCGAGTATAGCCTCTTACCAAATAAAGGATCACCCAAGTCCCAAACTTGGTTATTGTTCTTGGACACTAGGTCTTCTTCCATTGCTTTTATTAATTCAGATCCATAGGACCTGAGACAGTGTCTCTTAAAGTCATAGGCTCATGTCAATTGCGTTCGTCCTCCTGAACTTGAGGATTCAAAAGAACATCTTCAACAACCATATCATTCTGATTACTTAAATCTGGTTGTTGATTAGGATCATCTAGTTCATAGAACTCTTGATCCCTAGTTGCTCCATAAATGGATGAATAATCATTTACCAAGAATGTGGCATCACGAGAATCAATCTCAATTCTTCTCCCAATTAACTTTGAGAGTTAATTTATTCTCTACTTCATTCACGTAACAAATTCGTGTGAAGTTACCAATGAATGTGATAAAACATCAAGCACCAAGCTTGACAATCATACTCACTAGGCCACAAATATTTGAATGAATTAGCTACAAAGGTTGAGTAGTCCTTTCCTCTATAGAAAATGGTTTCCTAGTAGATTTTTCAGCTAAACAAGGCTCACACTTAGCGAGTTATAGCTTCTTGAGTTCCACCAAGGAGCTCTTCTCTTGCTAGTCTATTCAACCGATCAATACCAATATGACCAAGTCTAGCATGCCAAAGTTCTGAATCATCAGAATTAATAACATAAATTGAATGAATATGATTACTTAAACCAAATTGGCATTAAATATATGAAACCATTCAATAAAGAGTTATTACTGAAAAATGTACCAACATTAAACAACTCTAAAGCTGATCCTTCAAAACAAATTTGAAGCCTAACCTAAGAAGAGATGCAAAAGAGACTAAATTTCACCTTAGTTCAGGGGCATGCAAGTCATTATGTAAATACAAAGATTGACCACTATGCAAAACTAATCTGCACGTTCCAATCTTGTGCACATCAATGCTGGTATCCTTCCCCATGTAAATATTTTAGCTTCCTCTTGTAGGAATCTGGCGAAACTCTACAAAAGATGTTCGATCCCAAGTCACATGCTCTGCTGTTGCAGTGTATACAAGTCCATGTAGAACATGTATTAGTTAACACATAACATGAAGCAACAAAACAAGAGGAAAGGTATGAACACCAAGTAAATACCTCAAGCTCTAGGCAATATTTAATAACGTGCCCTGATTTCCTACAATTGTAGCAAACACCTTTAGACTTGCCTCTAGCACCACCAGCTTTTGGCTGGTTCTTTGGATCTTTACCACCATTGGTCTTGCCTCCCTTCCTTTTCTTCCACTGCCCTTTCTTAAAGTCACTGTTACCATTATTTCCTCTTTATGCCTATGATTCTTATGACCTCTATTGTCAGAATCAATAGCATACACCTCATTAGCTGGTTTTTCACAGAGTAACCTATCCTCTTCCAACTCAAGATGACGAGCAACGTCATCAAAGGTGCGGATGTTATCATCATGGGTTAAAGTCTGCTTTAGAGAATCCCATTCAACACTCCGAGGGAGAGATCTGATCAGAGCTTGAACTTGCTGCTCATCAGACAACTGATGTCCTACAGCCTTCAGCTCATTAACCATATTAGACATGACAGTAATATGTTCAGCCATGGTCTTATCAGATCTCTTTTTGTAGCTATCAAGACGCATTTGCAATTGTCTTCTACGAGTAATAGTGCTTCCTCCAAAGTTTCACTTCACTGCTTCCCATACACCATTAGCAATTTGCTGGGTTTCACAACACAGCATCAAGTCACTTATCATACTACTTAAAGTATGATCCGGGCAGTGCGACTCTTCTTCTTCTTCCAGGCATTATAGGTTTCTAGCTCCCTGCGTGCCTGGGCGGAGTGTCCCTCAGCAAATTTCGCCTCCATGACTTGTAGAGTTGCATCCAAAAGATCTTGGTCTTCCAAGACGTACTGAACTTTACGAATCCACGTATCGTAATTTCGTTCAGTTAGTTTTTCACCCTTGTTAAGATCTGCTACTATACTCTTTGATACAACATCCATCTTACAAAAAAAATGATGTCATTAGTTGTTGTGTCTTACATGTGTACATAACACTAATTGTTTATAGTGTTATTAAAATATTTATCTAAGTATAAGAAACAAAAATATGCTTCGCACATACAATCAATTTCAGTACTTGGATTTATAAATTAGCATACCATAAACATGCAACAAATGCATCTATAATTTCAAGAAAAATTGAAATTATATCGGTACCCGCTTATGAAGAACAAAATTTCAGTATTATTGTTCCATTAATAAATTCCTACAAAAAAATTATTTAATTAATTAGTGTCTACTAAAGACAATTTAGACAAACTAGATTAATTAAAATTATATGAACAACTAATGTTCAAGTGATTAAATTATTTGATGTCTACTAAAGACAATCTAGACAAACTAGATTAATTTAAATTATTTTTAACAACTTATGTTCAATGTTAATTAATAAAATTATTATTCATATAATTATAGATTGACAGTTACTAAAAACATGGAACAATAATATTCGTCACAAAAACGAACAATAATATTAATCTTACAACTGTAAGAATTCAATGTTACAAAAACTTTTTAACAACCTTTATATGTTACGAAAAGATATATTTATGGTATTTTATAAATATTATTATGTGATGTATACATATCCCAAATTGATTCGATATATTTACACGTTTGAATTTAATCGAATATACAACATTCAAAACGCCCACAAAAATAATAAATATAATTCGTAATTAATAACCAGAATATTGGCTATAATATATGTTTCTATATTTTAGGAACAAATCCTACTATCTAGATCTTGTCGACCAAACACATAATTAATCTCAAAAACAATAATACTCTTTCTAAAATAGTGGAATCAAAACCACACAAGTATTATCTTAATCGTAGAATTGGGAACAAATCCACAATAGATAGAAACAAAATAAACATGATTACGCACCTCCTTCATCCGAATGTATAGTTACACTACTATGCGGATTAAAGAATCTCAAAGATTAAAAAAACCCGTGAATCGAACACTGTCGACATTGAATAGGAGAACAAAGATTGAATCTTTTTTTTCTTAAAAGATATACTACTGCACACCAAATCCACTACGAATCTCCATCTAAACTACAGATGATAATCGGCAGAAACCAATATAATTACTCAGACAAACAAATGTCAGTCTCACAAATCGGTTTCTTTGTAAAGCGGCAGTATGTGGCACCGAAGGATGAATTTTTCCTTATACTAACAATTTTTCTTTTGGAACAAATCCCACCATAATTCTCAATTTTCAGATATTATATAAAAGCAATTACCACAACCGGTGGCATAGCTCCTCCACCAACAACTAATATCGATTTTAAAAAATAACAATCGCAATGCGGCCTCGATTTACCACATAAGAAATAATAATTGCTCCACAAACCAGATATACAAGACAATGGTATTAAAAATTGCCATAGAACCAATTACTGCAGCCACGCCGACATGTGTACAACCAATATTACAATTAGAAACAACGGATCGTGGTTAAAAAAAACTTTCATACCCTAATTACTACGGCACTGCGGCGGCACTTCACATTCAACTGATTTACTCAATCACTTTGTCGGCAATCCTTGCCACCAAATTGTAGATTCATAAAAATAGAAGCACAAAGCTTTGGCAGATTTTGTTGACCGCGCAAAAAAAATAGTTTGCAGAATTGATTGTTCTCGGCAACGAACGAATCAAAAAGAACAAATCAAGCTCTGATACCACTGTTAGAAACATATAGATTAGAGTACCTACCTCTTAAGCGCAGTGGAATTATACGGATCGTTCTTTCTGTTCGTTGTCAACCGGATCGTCTTCCTTTGACAGCAATTGTTGAACCCTTCGCGTCTACCAGGTGGAGGAAGCCACAGTAGCACTCCCCTCACTGTCCACAGCCTAAGAACCCAAACACGGCTCTCTCTGTGTATTCTATAGGAACTAGGGTTTCTGCATTTTGTCTGTCACTGGAAACTAATTCAAGAGTCTCTATATATAATAACAACAGAATGAGATAAGAATAACAAATATTCTTATCAATTTTATTTGACGTTGGTTGTAACTAATATTTAACAAATAAATATTATCTTTTATTTATTACTAAAATAAAATAACCAATAGACACTAAAGTTATAGGCTTCATTTTTGTTATTTTACCGGTCACAACATTGGCATTGACCATCTCAAATCCGTCTTTCAGACTTAGCATGCTGTAGCAATATTGCACGACCTTGTTTCCTCCCTACGATGGGAGTGTTCCGAAAGTTCCTCAAATTTGTCTTTCAGATTTAGCTTTCTCTCTGCCGGTTTGCCTTCCTTGATCTTGCTTTAGTTCAATTCCATTTCCCTATGCTTGCTTTGGAATGAGGTATGCTGGTTGGCAATATTGGGTTTGGTTCTCAGGGTTTCTTCGATTTGATGTTGTTAGATATGGTAACATGTGGATCAGACTGAGATTATTTCTCCTTTTGATTATGATAGTGGCTTGAGTGTTTAAATATTAAACCATGGTATATTAAGGCTAAAAAGTGCCTTAGAAATATTAGTGAACAATTTAAACCATTGGAAACATAATAAAATACCATAAAGACAATTAGAGCAAAAATGTGCTCTAAGCTTGGGATAACCTTGGTTAAGACTCTAAGAGCCTACCAAGACCTTATTTACATGTTAATAAACATGTTAAATCAATTACCAAAGAAAACCAAGCTTGGAAACAAGTCAAAACACAAAATGTGCTTTAAGGAGTCTTAAAGCACATTTTTGAAAAATTGTCATAGAAATGGGTTTTGAGTGGCTAAATGTCCATCATTACTCTTTAATCAACATGTGTACTACTTAGTATCACATTAGGAAGTCTAAATCAATGGAAAATAAAAAATTTCACAATTATGTGCACTAATTTGTGAATAGTGACCAAATAGTGCTAGTTTAAGACATTAGTCAATATAAGTCAACTAAATGGTCAACAAAGACCATAAAATACCTCATTTGACTAAGAGGGCCGGTTTTTAAGTGTGACTCACCACACTTAGCAAGTTAAATAAAGAGGGAAGATTGATAAAGCAAAAAGTACTATTTACTTTATGTTTAAATATCTTACAAAGCTTACCTCTCTCTTCATTCTCTTCTTCTTTTCTCATTTCCCACTGCCTTCTTCATTCTCTCCCAGCTCCAAATCGATTTTGCTACAGCACCACACACTTCTCCATCTTCCATTGCTTATATCTCTTAGCTCCACGTACCAAAATTAATTCCAAGACATCCATTCTCTTAGTTTGATCAAGCTCTTCAACCTTGTCTTTTCAAATCCTCAAAACCACCATTTCGGTGCCATGGAGATCCACCATTGAAGGAGCTTGAGCTCATCTTTTCATGCCTTGTTGATCACCTTTGCTTCAAGGTAAGGAACACCAAAGAAAAACTTCATTTCCCCTTGTTTTTATATGTGACCGAAAATCACCTCTTCATGGTGTTTTCTTTTGCTCATTCCTAGCTTCATTCCAATCTTCAAAGGGCTAGGTGGAGTCCTCTCTTGCTACTTAATCCAATTCACATTCAATTCTAAGGTAAAACATTCATTTTTGTGTTTTAAGACATCATATAACCTAAGGTTTTTTAGTGAGTTTAAGCATGAAGCTTAAGGCTCATTATCTTTACTTGTGTATTGATTAGAAGTTTGACAAGTGACCAAAAACCTCCTTGCCTATTTTTAATCAAGAAGAGCAAGGAAAAACAAGTGAGGAAGTTTTGAAGAAAAAGAGGTAAATGAACTACCTTAATGAAAATTTATGTGTCTTAGGAAATTGAGCTTTAAAATGCTTAAAACTCCCTAAGGAGCCAATGGTAAATGAGCTAGAAAACTATCCTCAAAGAGGCTATAAAAGACATATGTGTTGTTGTATGTATTTGCAGGTCAAAGGCAAATATTATGTGGAAATTCAGTGTTTAAGGTTTATGCAATTTAAGGGCCTAAGAGCCATGTTATTTAAGGGCCTAAGTGCCAATCAATTTAAATTACGCACTATATTGTGATGTAGTGTAGTTTAAGGCTTAGTTGTATGTAAAGAACATTTTGTGTGGATAAATGTTCTTGAGTGTTTAAAGGTGAAAAAAACCCTTGTGTTTTGGTGTAAGAGGATGCTAACAAAACTATGTCAAAATTTGAATAGAAAACAAGAAGTTTAGGTGTTTAAATGAAGTTTAGTGACCTAGGTTGTACTAGGAATTGTTAAGGCAAAAACTTGTGAAAGAAAGGGAATTAAGGTGTCCTTAGGTGTTAAAAATGTATAGGCATTGTCTTGGAGGATTTAGTGTTCATTGGGTGATAATGATACATCAAGGTCATGGTGGGAAAGTAGTTAAGTCTAGAGAAATTTGGTGAACAAGGGAAGAATTATGTTTGTGAAGGTTTAAGTGTGAATTGGAGGAAAAATAGAAAGAGCTTGTGTAATGGAGGTGCTGGGCAGAAATAATGCTTAAGGAGTAGTGGTAGTGTATATAAGGTAACAATTTGGTTAGTTGGTGTTGTTGACATAAAACTACCACTTAGGAACTAAAGGAAAAATAGCACACGTGTTGGTAAATTTTGTAAGAAAATTGAGTAACAAGTTGGACAGGGAATTAGACAAGTTTGAGGTGTTATTTAAGCATTATAATATACCTAAGATCATATGGGAAGCTTGGGTAAACAATGGATGAAGAGAATAGATGAAACATGGCTTGAAAATGACAATGTTTAAAATCTGTAGCAGTGGTTCGGGACCTAGGTTAAGGGTAAAATCCCGGACCATGCATAAAAAGGGGCCGAGAATACATTCACTACCTTGGTCCGGGACTTAGGTCTTGTACTAAGACCCGGACCACCCCTTATTTAACCCCCGAGAGTTATCAGCCTAGATTGGTCCGGGACTTAAGTCCTGTATGAAGTCCCGGACCACAACACAAAATCACCCGAGAGTCATGCCAAGAATAGGTCCAGGACTTTAGGTAAGGACCAAGTCCCGGACCACTTAAAAACATTGTTTATGGTTAGTAAATGATGTCTAATGATGGTGATTGGTAAGTAATGATGTTATAAGGTTATTTAAGACATGTTAGGTGTGTTATACTGACAATTAAAAGGGTGAAAAGTAATAACTAAGTGTGAAAGTAAAATAAACTAGAAATATGAAGTAATAAGTTAATCGAGGTCGAGTACAATAATTAACCGACGATACTAAATGTGTATAGGAGTTTGCCTACGGTGGAAAACAATCGCAGCAGGGACCAAAATATGGTTTTCTTGCAGTCTGTTGCCTGCCGGTTTACACCGGCTTGTGTGTTGTTTGTTTTCTGAATGTTTATAACTTTGTGAGACTTAAATCATGAAATGAGTTTACAGTCATTGTTATTATTGTGGCGTGTGTGCACCGGTACCGTTAACCTCGAATACGTACTAACCCGTAGTTAACTAAACTAGGACGCGTAAGAGAGCGGTACTCGGTTTAACGTTTCGACTCAAGGAACTTACTAACTACGACTATGTATGAGCTAGTTGTGGTTGTGTTGTTGAAACTATATCTCATCTCCCTTGTGTGCCTAACTAGACCTAAACCCTTACTTGTGATTGAATGTGTCGAGTTTCATCAATGGGACTTCTAACAAGTGGTTAACCGGGGAGTGAGGAATCCAGTCGTTCCGGTCACGCGTGTATGTACGGGAGTTGATATCTGAATCAGATTCGCCTCTCTTTATGTTAAGGTTGTTTTCCTTCTTGGATCTCAACCACCCACAAGCTTAACCAAGGCTTACCTATCTGACTATTGATCGGATATAGGGGGAAATTATGTACGGTGTGCTTGGATCACTATATCCGACACATCTTTGGGTTAAGTTATTCGTTCATCCAACAGAACGGTAACGAGTTATGTAACGGGCTTGGCATGAGTTTGATATCATTCTCTAGGCTCTCCAAGTTGACTAACTATGTTGGTTCGGTACCCGAAGAGTACCGTACCCACTATGTTATATGTGTTGTTGCTATGCAATATTGATTGCTATGCTTGTATGTTGTATGTCAAAATGAATGCCATGTTATCATGACAATTGGTTGCGTGTATCCCGGTAGCCGACGGGCTGCACGTTAGCCATACCAGCCATGTGTTGCTGAGCCCCTTTGGGGCACCATATTTTTATGTTGCAGGATAAGGATCGAGGAGGCGGAGTGGCTCTAGATCCTAGGCTTTATGAAATGCTTTTGATAGCTTTTGGATGTTGGACCCGGGATGCGCCTGTGCTCCCGTGGTGGTATATTATGGTTTGTCAGTTATACAGTTTAGGATGTAAATATTAATACTCGGTAATGTTGGTTGTATTTATGGTTTTAGTACTATGCTCGGGAGTCTGTGCATCAGACCGATACGTTTTGTATGTATTCTGCCTTGTTAGCCACGTGGGTGGCTAATGGCGTGTAACACCGACCCGTTTAGTTATTGTTAAGTTATATATATTTCTGCTGCAGTTCGAATTATTGTTTAAGGTTACTGTAGGAGTGTTACAAAAAGTGGTATCAGAGCAAAGTGTCGCTCTGATGACCGGAATACCGAGCTAACGAACATGCCGAGTTAGGAAACTAAACCTAGGTTACCTGAGTGAGCAGTTAAGGAAAGGTTAACCACTAATTAAGTGTGGATTTACCTTGTTGTCGGAAAGGCGTTACAACCGTTGGAACCGATAAGTTTACAAGCAAAAAGCTAATGTATGTTCGTGTGAATTCAGATGGCAGGCCGACCACGGGGAGGAGGCCGCGGGCGCGGTACGGGAGAAACGGGGGATAACCCGACCACACGAGTAATGGCCGATGCAGTTGCAGCTGCCGTTGCCCAGATGGTGCCTCAGCTTGTCACTGCGGTGCAGCAGGGACAGCAGCCCGAGGTTCAGCCACCACCACCGCCACGTGAGACCAACTGGGTCAAGGCGTTGGCAGATTGAGACCACTGTCATTCCATGGGGAGACCGACTCTAGTAAGCTAGAGGCGTACATCTCCGAACTGGAGACCGCCTACGAGACCTTGGATGTGCCTGGTGGAGCCAAGGTTCGTCTTGCCGTTTACTATCTGAAGGGCTCGGTAAGAAGTTGGTGGAAGCTTGTGAGAGATGACAGGATAACTGATCCTGAGTTTGGTTGGAGGGAGTACACGGCTCTGCTGCGAGCCAAGTACTACCCGGTACATGTACAGGAGGCTAAGCGCCTCGAGCTGGATAGTCTGAGGCAAGGGGACAAGATGTCAGTAGACGAGTACTACACCGCCTTCACCGACCTTATCCACCTGCTACCGGACCTGTGATACTCGAACCGGGTTCTGGTAAACCGTTTTTATAACGGACTCAGCCACCGCCTACGCTATGGGATGGGGCCAGCTGAATATACCACCTTGCAGGTAATTAAAGTATAGTACAATGTGAATAAGTGTATACAGTGAGTAATGTGAATGTGAGTTTGTGAGTTTAATTTGCGGGGCATGACTGACATCCTAAATTCAGGAGTGCTATCATGCCGTTGCTAAGGTTGAGATCACCGTCCATCTGAGGGACGAGGAGAATGCGCACAAGCGTAAGGCTTCGAGCGAGGGCCAGAACACGCAAGGGTATGGGGGGAGAAAAGAAGAAGAAACCTTACCCCCAGTCCCAGAAAGGCCAGCACCAGGGTGGCAAAGGGCAAGCCCAGATCACCACTGCTGAGGAGCCACTGCAGCTCACTTATGCCTATACGGCTAAGCCCCTACGTTCTCACCCGCCCAAGGGTAACTACCAATTCCGTGTACCAAAGTTTAAATGTGTGTTGTTATGTTGTGAAGTGTGTATTGATGGTGTGATGTTATAGCAGCTAGCACGGGTTCTGGACCGGAGCGCCACTATTATTGTAAGTGGTGCAACAGAGACGACCCCGACAAGGACTACAAGGGAAACAATGTGCAGTGTCGCTACTGCAAGAAGATGGGGCACCATGACTTCGAGTGCTACCAGAACCCTAACGACAGAAACTACAGGCCTAAGGGGCAATGGAAGGGTAAGGCTACCGCGACCATTGAAGGCCCGAAGGCGACTCACCAGCCATCCTCAGCTCAGGGGAACACTGACTCCCAGAAGGGGAAATGGTCGGGGTCCGGCAAGGCCGCCCTAAATGTGGTAGACCGGTCAGAGGCTGCTGGACCCTCTTCTAGACCAGGTACTACTTGAACCCTAGAGTGAAGTAATTGACTGCTTACCGCATTTCATGCATGAGTGTTAGCAAGTCTAAGTGTACAACAATATAAGTAAAGAGTTAAAGTGTACTGTATAATTTACCTAAGTTAGATAATTCTAAACCTTAGGAACCTTCAATATTTGTTATCCAATCTCTCCCACACCGAACCCTGAAGAAACCACCATCAGCATCACCGAATTCCCGATGGAGCAATGTCAGGTCATCCAGCCAGGTATGATATTATTAAATGGATACCTGACACCCGAAGCACAAATCCACATCATCTGATGATGAGACGAACTGGGAGCAGCACCCGGAGGTTTCTACACACCCGAATCCCAAATGGGTTGAAGATGAAGTTGAAGATGATGTGCATGGGTAAGGACTGGAATCCTTATACCAAGACATATCAGGACGAACGAGTGAAAGACGGAGCAGCAGTACCGAGGACACCTGAGGAGTTCCTTGCGGTCGTTAACCACGCCATGGGAATTGCTCAACAAGTTGAATCGGATCCAATTCCGAGTGTTAAGGCAGATTTATGCATTGTGAACTTCTACCATAAAGGTGGACAGTTAGGTTTACACCAGGATAAGGATGAAACACCCGAGTCTCTGAGTAAGGGAGTACCCGTGGTGTCTTGGTCCATTGGTGATACCGTAGTGTTTGTGTATAGCGAGCAGAAGCGTGCTGATCTCGCAAAGAAGTTAGTGTTGGAGTCAGGGGATGTATTGATCATGGGTGGGCAGTCGAGGATGCTATATCACGGTATCAAGAAGATCAAACTGAATACCGCACCTTCGATAGTAATTAATGTCACACACATGAAACCCGGACGTTTAAATTTGACATTTCGGCAGTTCTAAGCCTTGTGTAACCATGTAATGGGTGAAACCAGTTGTATGTTAAGGATGCTTTATATGTTAGTTATGTCGGCAATGTAAACCAACTTATGGTGTAAAGAGTATGTTAATGAATAAAGAGACGTTGTTTTGGAGTACGTCAACCGTGTTGTTATTGTGTACTTATGAGTTTGTGAACTGAATTAGGCTGTGCACCCGGAAAGGGAGGTATACTGGGAGTGTGTAATGAGGCAGAAGCCGGCAAAAGCGGCACTATCCTCACCGGTACCTTTCGAGTTAATGGTGTGGACGCATCGATCTTGTTCGACTCTGGAGCCTCACATACGTTTATCTCGCTTTCATTTGCGAGAAGGCTGGGGTTAGACGGTGAAGAGATGCCTGACTTCCTAGTCACTCTCCCGTTGAAAGAGCGGATCAAGTGTACCCACTATTACCGAGATGCTATTGTATGAATCAAGGCTGAAGAGTTTCCGATCGACATGATAGAGTTCGATGGACTCGGATTTGATGTGATTGTGGGGATGAACTGGTTGGAGCGGTACAAGGGCCGAATCCTATGTGCCGAGCATCGACTGCTTCTTTAGAGTTCGACTGGGGTTACCATTTCATACCGCCAGAGGCTCAGGGAGCCTTCGACTCAGATCATCTCCGCTATGTCTATGTATCGTGAGTTGCGAAGAAAGAGTGATGTATACCTCTGCTATGTCCAGGACATAGAGAGAGACCCAGAGTTGAGCCCAGATGTGCCGGTAGTGTCGGAGTTTCCTGATGTATTTCCTAAGGAACTACCGGGCATGCCGCCAGCACGGGAAGTGAAGTTTGAAATTGAATTGGTGCCGGGAACCGGACCAATAGCGAAGGCACCCTACCGTATGGCTCCAGCTGAGATGACTGAGCTCAAAGAGCAGTTGCGAGACCTACTCGACAAGGGATTTATTCGCCCGAGCGTTTCACCATGGGGAGCACCGGTCCTCTTTGTGAAGAAGAGGGACGGTAGCCTCCGCCTCTGCATCGACTACAGAGAGCTGAATGTAGTTACGGTGAAGAACTGTTATCCCTTACCCCACATTGATGATTTGTTCGACCAATTGAAAGGAGCATCAGTATTCTCCAAGATTGACTTACGATCCGGTTACCACCAGATGCTATTCGAGAGGGTGACATTGAGAAGACCGCATTCCAAACCAGATACGGTCACTATGACTTTACGGTTATGCCGTTTGGTTTATCCAATGCACCAGCCAAGTTTATGGATTTAATGAACCGCTTGTTCCGAGATCAGTTGGACAAGTCAGTGGTAGTCTTCATCAACGATATTCTTGTATATTCGAAATCGAAGGGTGAGCATGAAAGCCACCTGAGAAGTGTGTTGCAAACGTTGAGAGAGAACCAATTGTATGCCAAATTCTCTAAGTGTGAATTCTGGTTGAACCAAGTTTCATTCCTTGGTCATGTTATTTCTGAGGCTAGGATTGCTGTTGATCCGGCCAAGATAGATGTAGTGCGCACCTAGCCTAGACCAAAGACGGTTACCGATATCTGGAGCTTCCTCGGTCTGGCAGGATATTACAGGAGATTTGTGAAGGACTTCTCCAGTGTCTCGAAGCCGATGACTTCCTTAATGAAGAAGGATGCACCATTCGAGTGGGCAGACGACTGCGAGAGTTCTTTCCAGAGTCTCAAGGATGCTCTTACCTCTGCACCAGTCCTGACAATACCAGACGGTATAGATGGTTTTGAGGTCTACTGCGACGCATCCGGAAGAGGTATGGGTTGTGTGTTGACGCAACACGGGAAGGTCGTAGCATACACCTCTCGACAGCTGAAGAAGCATGAAGAGAACTACCTTACCCACGACTTAGAATTGGGTGCCATTGTCTTCGCTTTGAAGATATGGCGACATCATTTGTATGGGGTAAACGTGACAATTTATTTTGACCACAAGAGTTTGAAGTACTTGTTCACTCATAAAGAGTTGAACATGAGGCAAAGAAGGTGGGTCGAGTTTCTAAACGATTATGACATCAACCTGCAGTACAAAGAGGGTAAGTCAAATGTGGTAGCTGACGCACTGAGTCGCCGAGCACACTCTCTCCATTCGATAGTCTCTCATTCTAGCTTGGTTGAAGAGGTGCAGAGTGCTCAGATGTCAGATTAGTATATGTTAGAGATCAGGCAGAAGCTTATTGATGGCACAATCGAGGGTCAGAAGTATGATTTCCGACTCCACGATGATGACCTGATTAGGCTGAATGGCCGACTGTGTATTCCGAGAACTAGCACCGAGCTAAAAGAGCGCATACTGAGTGAATCCCACTGTTCTACTACTTCCATTCACCCTGGAGCTTCAAAGATGTATAAGGGCATGAAACGATATTTTTGGTGGACTGGTATGAAAAAGGATGTGAATGACTATGTTGTAAGGTGTCTCACTTGTCAGAAAGTCAAGTTCGAGCACCGACGGCCTTGTGGTATGGTGCAGCCAATGCTAGTGCCTGAGTGGAAGTTCCATGATATCTCCATGGACTTCGTAGTAGGGCTTCTGTCTACAGGGGAGGTCTGAATATGATTGGGTTGTTGTTGACCGACTGACCAAGGTGGCCCGATTCATACCAATGAAGGACACCTGGAAAGTGGCAAAGCTTATAGAGCTCTTCGACTGAGAGATTGTACGACACCATGGGGTACCGAAGACTATCACGTCTAATAGGGATATCAGATTCCGCTCGAGGTACTGGAGAACTACACGGGAAGCGCTTGGTACCGAGCTGAAGCTAAGTACAGCGTTCCACCCACAGACAGATGGTCAGAGTGAGCGCACCATCTAGACGCTCGAGGATATGTTACGTGCATGTGCACTTGACTTTCAGACCAACTGGATTGATAAGTTACATCTGATTGAGTTTAGCTACAACAACAGTTACCATGCTTCAATCAAGATGTCTCCCTTCCAGGCTTTGTACGGTAGACCATGCTGCACGCCATTATGCTGGGATGAGTCGAGTGAGACAGTCATTATAGGACCTGAGTATCTGGAGTAAGTACAAGCAGAAGTACGCCAGATCTGAGCTAACATGAAGGCAGCTCAGGACAGGCAGAAATCATATGCGGATGTGCGACGACGTGACATGGAGTTTGCCGTGGGCGACCAGGTGTTTCTTAGAGTTTCCCCATGAAGGGTGTGTTTCGTTTTGGCCAGAAAGGAAAGTTGAGCCCAAAATATGTGGGGCCTTATGTTGTGACGGAGCGGATAAGCCCGGTAGCTTACAGGCTAGATTTACCTGCTGAGCTGGGCAAGGTACATGATGTATTTCATGTGTCTCAGTTGAAAAAGTATATGTCTCATCCGTCTCATGTACTTCAGCCCGAAAGGCTAACGTTAGAGCCGACCATGCGATCAGTGGAGACTCCCGTACGGATTCTGGACACTAAAACTCGAGACACTCGCCATAAGTTTGTAAGACTGGTGAAGATCCTCTGGTCTAACCAGGAAGTAGAGGAGGCCACTTGGGAGCTGGAAGATAAGATGAAGACGAAGTACCCATCGTTTTTTACTTCTTAGTATTTGTATGTATAGGGTACGGGGCGTACCCCTTTTTAAGGGGGGTAGAGCCGTTTTGGTTATGTATGTACGACAATTATTAAAATACATTGTCTATGTTGTTATGTTATAGATCTTTGAGTCTAAGTGATGTTATGTTACCGGGACCTCGAGTCCAATGTTATGTAAAGTATGTTTGATATGAAAGTATTTTTTTATAAGTAATCCCCGTGTTCTAATATTAAAGATGCGTGGGAAGTGTGAACTTTGGGGACAAAGTTCTTTTAAGGGGGGTAGATTGAAATACCCCAAACCTTAATATGTTGTTTAAATATTAAACTATGGTATACTAAGGATAAAAAGTTCCTTAGAAATATTAGTGAACAATTTAAACCATTGGAAACACAATAAAATACCATGAAGGCAATTAGAGCAAAAATGTGCTCTAAGCTTGGGATAACCTTGGTTAAGACTCTAAGAGCCTACCAAGACCTTATTTACATGTTAATAAACATGTTAAATCAATTACCAAAGAAAACCAAGCTTGGAAACAAGTCAAAACACAAAATGTGCTTTAAGGAGTCTCAAAGCACATTTTTGAAAAATTATCTTAGAAATGGGTTTTGAGTGGCTAAATGTCCATCATTACTCTTTAATAAACATGTGTACTACTTATTATCACATTAGGAAGTCTAAATCAATGGGAAATAAAAAATTTCACAATTATGTGCACTAATTTGTGAATAGTGACCAAATAGTGCTAGTTTAAGACATTAGTCAATATAAGTCAACTAAATGGTCAACAAAGACCATAAAACACCTCATTTGACTAAGGGGGCCGGTTTTTAAATGTGACTCACCACACTTAGCTAGTTAAATAAAGAGGGAAGATTGATAAAGCAAAAGAACTATTTACTTTATGTTTAAATATCTTACAAAGCTTACCTCTCTCTTCATTCTCGTCTTCTTTTCTCATTTCCCACCGTCTTCTTCATTCTCTCCCAGCTCCAAATCGATTTTGCTACAGCACCACACACTTCTCCATCTTCCATTGCTTATATCTCTTAGCTCCATGTACCAAAATTAATTCCAAGACCACCATTCTCTTAGTTTGATCAAGCTCTTCAACCTTGTCTTTTCAAATCCTCAAAACCACCATTTCGGCGCCATGGAGATCCACCATTGAAGGAGCTTGAGCTCATCTTTTCATGCCTTGTTGATCACCTTTGCTTCAAGGTAAGGAAAACCAAAGAAAAACTTCATTTCCCCTTGTTTTTATATGTGACCGAAAATCACCTCTTCATGGTGTTTTCTTTTGCTCATTCCTAGCTTCATTCCAATCTTTAAAGGGCTAGGTGGAGTCCTC